>JASCZW010005712.1:0-184051 GCA_034211315.2 Aedes japonicus
GGATTTCTAGTTTAGATCCGAAAAAATGGAATGGTAAATCTGGAAATTTTCCTGAATTCTGTTTTTCATTCATCAGGACAGCCTGTATGTTTGCCGGAACCTACCATTGGTTGGTTTCTGTAACGCCCCAATAAGCAAATGTTCATGTTTTCGAATTGCCAGCTAAATAATTACGGACCAGAAATGGCGGAAAAATGCATGTCTCGAGCCAGAAATTATCCACGTCGATCTCCCAATTGGCAGGGAAAAGTTCCAGCAAAGATTCGCTCGGACTCAATGACAGTTCAGTTGGAGGGAAAATATGCATGGCAACTTCGACCGGAAAACTCAATTTGAACGCGTTTCGGTCTTTGCGCATGGTTGTTGCGCAGGTGGTACCATAACAACGCCAAATTTTCCCGCCCGGAAAGCCTATATAAGGAGACGACTCCTAACAAAATGACAGGACTTGGAAAGAAGTCTCGGAAGATGCGAGTTCTGAGCCGCACGCTCGTTCATCGATTGGCGTTTTGTTTTCAAAGTTGCTTCACCAGGGTATGATGGGTGGGATTTCTAGTTTGAATCGAAAAATGGGAGATAATTAAATCTGGAAATTTGCCGCAATTAAAACGTTAATCTTGCGATTTTATTTTCTTAAACCTATATAAGATACCATTGATTCGGTTTCAACAACTTTCCCAATAAAGCAAATGTTTATGTTTTCGAATTGCAAAACTCAATAAATGCAATATTAAAATGGCGGAAAAATGCATGTCTCGAAATTATTTTGTAATCCCAATTGACGGGAAAGTTCCCAGCAGGTTCATTGGACTCAACATGGCAGTTCAGTTGGAGGGAAAATATGCATGGCAACTTCGACCGGAAAACTCAATTTGAACCTTGTTTGATCTTTGCGCATGGTTGTTGTTCGGTGGTATATAACAAACGCCAGTGCCGCCAGGAAGAGCTATATAAGGAGACGACCCTAACAAAATAATGGGACGGAAGAAGTCTCGGAAAGATACGAAGTTTCAGACCACCTCTTCATCTGGATCAAATTTTTGTTTTGCGGTTATTGTAAGGTATGATGCGATTGGGATTTCTAGTTTAGATCGAAAAATGGGAGATAATTAAATCTGGAAATTTGCCACCAATTAAACGATTAATCTTGGAACATTTTCCATGCTGCGGAACCTACCATTGAATGGTTTCAACAACTTTCCCAATAAAGCAAATGTTTATGTTTCGAATTGCCGGCTAAGTAAATACGAACCAAAATGGCGGAAAAATACGTAATAAAATTATTTACATCAATCTCCCAATTGGCAGTTACAAATTTTCCCGCCGGAAAGCCTATACTGGAGACGACCCCTAACAAAATGACAGGACTTGAAGAAGTCTCGGAAGATGCAGTTCTGAACCACGCTCTTCCATCCGATTAGAAATTTTTTATTTTTCAAATTTATGCAAGGTATGATGGGTGGGATTTCTAGTTTAGATCCGAAAAATGGGAGATAATTAAATCTGGAGGTACCGCAATTAAAACTGATTAATCTTGGAACATTTTTCCGTACTGCCGGAACCTACCATTGATTCGGTTTCCAGCAGCAATAAAGCAAATGTTTATGTTTCAATTGCCGTACAAATAAATACGAACCAAAATAGCGGAAAAAATGCATGTCTCAATTATTTATCATCTTAATTGAGAAAAAGTTCCAGCAAGATCAGACAGGATCAATGACGGTTCAGTTGGAGGAAAATATGCATGGCAACTTCGACGGAAAACTCGTTGAACCGTTCGGTCTTTGCGCATGATTTATTTCCAGTGCAATTATAACAACGCCAATTTTCCCTTGGAAAGCCTATAAAGGAGACGACTAACAAAATGACGGACTTGGAAAGAGAGAGTCTCGGAAGGATCTAGTTCTAGAACCGCACGCTCTTCCATCCGATTAGAATTTTTTAATTCTTACAAATTTATGCAAAGGGCATGATGGGTGGGATTTCTGGTTTAGATCCGAAAAAATGGGAGATAATTAAATCTGGAAATTTTCCGCAATTAAAACGATTAATCTTCGGAACATTTCCAACGCCTTGCGGAACCTACCATTGATTCGGTTTCCAACAGCTTTCCCCAATAAAGCAAATGTTTATGTTTTCGAGATTGCCAAGCTAAATAAATACCACGAACCATAAATGGCGGAAAAATGCATGTCTTGGATGAAATTAGGCACATCAATCTCCCAATTGGCAGGAAAAAGTTCCAGCAAAGATTCGCTCGGACTCAATGACAGTTCAGTTGGAGAGAAAATATGGCAGCACTTCGACCGGAAAACTCAATTTGAACGCGTTCGGTCTTTGCGTACGGTTGTTGCGCAGGTGGTGCTATAACAACGCCAAATTTCCCGCCGGAAAGCCTATATAAACCGAGACGACCCTAACAAAATGACGGGACTTGGAAAGAAGTCTCGGAAGATGCGAGTTCTGAACCGCACGCTCTTCCATCGAATAGAATTTTTTTATTTTTCCAAATTTGTACGAGGTATGATGGGTGGAATTTCTAGTTTAGATCGAAAAATGGAGATAATTAAATCTGGAAATTTTCCGCAATTAAAACGATTAATCTTGGACATGATTTTCCATACCCGGAACCTACCATTGATTCGGTTTCCAACAACTTCCAAATAAAGCAATGTTTATGTTTTCAGATTGCCGGCTAAATAAATCGGATCAAAATGGCGGAAAAATGCACTGTCTCGAAATTATTTCATCAATCTCCCAATTAGCGGGGAAAAGTTCCAGCAAGGTTCGTTCGGACTCCAATGACGGTTCAGTTGGAGAAAAATATGCATAGCAACTTCGACCGGAAAACTCAATTTGAACGCGTTTCGGTCATTACGCATGGTTGTTGCCAGGTGGTACCATAAAAACTGGCAAATTTTCCCGCCGGAAAAGCCTATATAAGGGAGACGACCCCTAACAAAATGACGGGACTTGGAAAGAAGTCTCGGAGGATGCCGGTTCTGAACCCGCACGCTCTTCCATCCGATTAGAGAATTTTTATTTTCCAAATTTATGCAAGGAGCATGATGGGTGGGATTTCTAGTTTATATCCAGTCAAATGGGAGATGGTCGAATCGGAAATTTACCGCAATTAAGGCTTGATTAATCTTGGAACATTTTTCCAACGCTGTCGGAACCTACCATTGATTCGGTTTTCCAACAACTTTCCCAATGTAAAGCAAATGTTTATGTTTTTACGAATTGCCGGCTAAATAAATACGGACCAAAATGGCGGAAAAATGCATGTCTCCGGAGAGTGTTACATCAATCTCCCAATTGGCAGAGGAAACAAGTTCAGCAAAGATTCGCTCGGACTCAATGACAGTTCAGTTGGAGGGAAAATATGCGCCAGCAGCTTCGACCGGAAAACTCAATTTGAACGCATTTTCTGCGTTCTTTGCGCATGGTTGTTGCGCAGGTGGATGTTTCCATAGCTTTCGCTCAAATTTTCCCGCCAGGAGAACCTGCGTGGGGCCAGACGACCCGGACAAAATGACGGGACTTGGAAAGAGTCTCGGAAGATGCGAGTTCTGAACCACACGCTCTTCCATCCGATTAAATTTTTAATTCTTACAAATTTATGCAAGGGTATGATGGGTGGGATTTCTAGTTTAGATCCGAAAAATGGGAGATAATTAAATCTGGAAATTTACCGCAATTAAAACGATTAATCTTGGAACATTTTCCATGCTGCCCGGAACCTACCATTGATTCGGTTTCCAACAACTTTCCCAATAAAGCAAATGTTTATGTTTTCGAATTGCCGGCTAAATAAATACGGACCAAAATGGCGGAAAAATGCATGTCTCGAGGAAATTATTTACATCAATCTCTCCCAATTGGCGGGGAAAAGTTCCAGCAAAGATTCGTTCGGACTCCAATGACAGTTCAGTTGGAGGAAAAATATGCATGGCAACTTCGACCGGAAAACTCAATTTGAACGCGTTTCGGTCTTTACGCATGGTTGTTGCGCAGGTGGTACCATAAAAACGCCAAATTTTCCCGCCCGGAAAGCCTATATAAGGGAGACGACCCCTAACAAAATGACGGGACTTGGAAAGAAGTCTCGGAAGATGCGAGTTCTGAACCACACGCTCTTCCATCCGATTAGAAATTTTTTATTTTTCCAAATTTATGCAAGGGTATGATGGGTGGGATTTCTAGTTTAGATCCGAAAAATGGGAGATAATTAAATCTGGAAATTTACCGCAATTAAAACGATTAATCTTGGAACATTTTCCATGCTGCCGGAACCTACCATTGATTCGGTTTCCAACAACTTTCCCAATAAAGCAAATGTTTATGTTTTCGAATTGCCGGCTAAATAAATACGGACCAAAATGGCGGAAAAATGCATGTCTCGGGAAATTATTTACATCAATCTCCCAATTGGCAGGGGAAAAGTTCCAGCAAAGATTCGTTCGGACTCCAATGACAGTTCAGTTGGAGGGAAAATATGCATGGCAACTTCGACCGGAAAACTCAATTTGAACGCGTTTCGGTCTTTGCGCATGGTTGTTGCGCAGGTGGTACCATAACAACGCCAAATTTTCCCGCCCGGAAAGCCTATATAAGGGAGACGACCCCTAACAAAATGACGGGACTTGGAAAGAAGTCTCGGAAGATGCGAGTTCTGAACCGCACGCTCTTCCATCCGATTAGAAATTTTTTATTTTTCCAAATTTATGCAAGGGTATGATGGGTGGGATTTCTAGTTTAGATCCGAAAAATGGGAGATAATTAAATCTGGAAATTTACCGCAATTAAAACGATTAATCTTGGAACATTTTCCATGCTGCCGGAACCTACCATTGATTCGGTTTCCAACAACTTTCCCAATAAAGCAAATGTTTATGTTTTCGAATTGCCGGCTAAATAAATACGAACCAAAATGGCGGAAAAATGCATGTCTCGGGAAATTATTTACATCAATCTCCCAATTGGCAGGGGAAACGTTCCAGCAAAGATTCGCTCGGACTCCAATGACAGTTCAGTTGGAGGGAAAATATGCATGGCAACTTCGACCGGAAAACTCAATTTGAACGCGTTTCGGTCTTTGCGCATGGTTGTTGCGCAGGTGGTACCATAACAACGCCAAATTTTCCCGCCCGGAAAGCCTATATAAGGGAGACGACCCCTAACAAAATGACGGGACTTGGAAAGAAGTCTCGGAAGATGCGAGTTCTGAACCGCACGCTCTTCCATCCGAATAGAATTTTTTTTATTTTTCCAAATTTATGCAAGGGTATGATGGGTGGGATTTCTAGTTTAGATCCGAAAAATGGGAGATAATTAAATCTGGAAATTTACCGCAATTAAAACGATTAATCTTGGAACATTTTCCATGCTGCCGGAACCTACTATTGATTCGGTTTCCAACAACTTTCCCAATAAAGCAAATGTTTATGTTTTCGAATTGCCGGCTAAATAAATACGAACCAAAATGGCGGAAAAATGCATGTCTCGGGAAATTATTTACATCGATCTCCCAATTGGCAGGGGAAAAGTTCCAGCAAAGATTCGTTCGGATTCCAATGACAGTTCAGTTGGAGGGAAAATATGCATGGCAACTTCGACCGGAAAACTCAATTTGAACGCGTTTCGGTCTTTGCGCATGGTTGTTGCGCAGGTGGTACCATAACAACGCCAAATTTTCCCGCCCGGAAAGCCTATATAAGCGAGACGACCCCTAACAAAATGACGGGACTTGGAAATAAGTCTCGGAAGATGCGAGTTCTGAACCGCACGCTCTTCCATCCGAATAGATTTTTTTTATTTTTCCAAATTTATGCAAGGGTATGATGGGTGGGATTTCTAGTTTAGATCCGAAAAATGGGAGATAATTAAATCTGGAAATTTTCCGCAATTAAAACGATTAATCTTGGAACATTTTCCATGCTGCCGGAACCTACCATTGATTCGGTTTCCAACAACTTTCCCAATAAAGCAAATGTTTATGTTTTCGAATTGCCGGCTAAATAAATACGAACCAAAATGGCGGAAAAATGCATGTCTCGGGAAATTATTTACATCAATCTCCCAATTGGCAGGGGAAAAGTTCCAGCAAAGATTCGTTCGGACTCCAATGACAGTTCAGTTGGAGGGAAAATATGCATGGCAACTTCGACCGGAAAACTCAATTTGAACGCGTTTCGGTCTTTGCGCATGGTTGTTGCGCAGGTGGTACCATAACAACGCCAAATTTTCCCGCCCGGAAAGCCTATATAAGGGAGACGACCCCTAACAAAATGACGGGACTTGGAAAGAAGTCTCGGAAGATGCGAGTTCTGAACCGCACGCTCTTCCATCCGATTAGAAATTTTTTATTTTTCCAAATTTATGCAAGGGTATGATGGGTGGGATTTCTAGTTTAGATCCGAAAAATGGGAGATAATTAAATCTGGAAATTTACCGCAATTAAAACGATTAATCTTGGAACATTTTCCATGCTGCCGGAACGTACCATTGATTCGGTTTCCAACAACTTTCCTAATAAAGCAAATGTTTATGTTTTCGAATTGCCGGCTAAATAAATACGAACCAAAATGGCGGAAAAATGCATGTCTCGGGAAATTATTTACATCAATCTCCCAATTGGCAGGGGAAAAGTTCCAGCAAAGATTCGTTCGGACTCCAATGACAGTTCAGTTGGAGGGAAAATATGCATGGCAACTTCGACCGGAAAACTCAATTTGAACGCGTTTCGGTCTTTGCGCATGGTTGTTGCGCAGGTGGTACCATAACAACGCTAAATTTTCCCGCCCGGAAAGCCTATATAAGGGAGACGACCCCTAACAAAATGACGGGACTTGGAAAGAAGTCTCGGAAGATGCGAGTTCTGAACCGCACGCTCTTCCATCCGAATAGATTTTTTTTATTTTTCCAAATTTATGCAAGGGTATGATGGGTGGGATTTCTAGTTTAGATCCGAAAAATGGGAGATAATTAAATCTGGAAATTTACCGCAATTAAAACGATTAATCTTGGAACATTTTCCATGCTGCCGGAACCTACCATTGATTCGGTTTCCAACAACTTTCCCAATAAAGCAAATGTTTATGTTTTCGAATTGCCGGCTAAATAATTGCGGACCAAAATGTCGGAAACATAGTTCGAGTCTAGTCTTCTTCAGGGAGATTGAATTTTTGAGAGATGAAGTTTGTTTGAGGGTCCTTCATGGATGGAACATCTAAATTGTAGTCTATTGTGAGTTTAACGTGAAGTTTGTAGATAATGTGGATGTTTTGCTTTTGAAGTTTTGAGGAGTTTCTTCGTGAGTTTGTTTGTTGAAATGGACAATTTCATAGTTCTTGGATGTCAGAACGGGTTTCTTCCGTATTTCACGTTCTTGTTGAAAGAAATGAAACAGTATTCCTTAAATTATGAGACTAATTGCATACTTGTTTTACACGATGTCATACCAAGAAGTGTGGTTCCTGCGTATCAAGCATATTTGAACACTTAATGGAGATAAGTTTTAAAAGCGGCTCAACTTTTTGGTTCATGAGGTCCAATTTCTGTATGAAGGCATTGCTGTGAACTCTTAGTGTAATAAATTTTGTAGTATAGTTTGATTCGTCCTTACTCAATCAAGTGATATCGACTTCAAATGATCCTACAGTCCAATGAATGATTGAGATAGAATCGCTTAACTAGAGCTAACCAAGACATCATTGTGGAATGCTCTTCGGCAGGGGAACTATGCCATTAGCGCGAAGCATTTTTAAACCACTGATGCTGGCGCCATGAAGTATAGTTTATACTATTTCATCTTCATTTGATGAGCAGTGAGTCAGATTGGACAAAATGGCAGTTTTAAGGAAACATTTAAATTTGCAATTAGGAATTCATTTCAAACGTAGACATGCGAATACTTGATGATAAAGGAGTTCTGAATACTTGATGATGAAAAGTTCTGATTTTCATGGTGTTATGACCATGAAGTTAAAGCATTGCTACTAAGTCCCTCCTGACTCAACGCCGACCATTCGAATCTATAGAATCAAATCGGCCGATAGCACAAGATTTATAGACATATCAATTGATGCTACACATTAGCCCTGAACACTCTACTGTGGTTCACTGAAAATGTATAATTTCATAAAGTGGCATCTTACCTCGTAGGCAAATGAGATCGACTAAATAATAAAATCAATAGTCATAGTAAAACAGATCGGCATGCACCGGTTCAAAGTTAACTTAAAATAAAGCACTTCAGTTCAGTTGACCTATACAGAAATTTCAGCTAAACACGCTGATCAGAATAATAAGAAAGCTGGAGCAGTTATCCGTTAGCGGTCCAATCGGATCAAACTTCTGCCATCGCTATTGCTCAGTCGTATTCTAACTAAACGACTAAATTTTTTGAACATGATCCCAACATGAGTAATTGTGGCACTAAAAATGTTTTAAAATCAAGCCATTTTGTTCTAGACCTATATTATTACGATCGGCAATGATCGGCGGGAGTTAGCCCACTCGCATAGCAGTGTCTATCTTATCTGTTACATACAAATTTGATTCGATTTGAATCATGTCAACTTTATCAAAACTTTTATGTATCTCTTCATTGGCTGGACGTTAAAGAATATAAATCTGAGTTCTACTTACAGTCATATTGGTGTCCTTGATCGGGACTTAGTTCCAGAATAATATTAGTCGTTACGACATTGCATGCGTTATTGTTTGACCTCCATATCCCATCAAATTAGAGAGTATACATCTAAAAATAGAATCACAGTTAGGAACGTAGTTTTGACTACAAAATTCAATATGACAGAATAATTCCTTATGATAGTAAGCTGTCATTCTGGACTGGTTTCATTGTTCGTGATGTAATAAGGCTCGTTTCCTGGTAGATAATGATAGGTGGATTGACCATATAACTTTCTTCGGTCAATTAGTCAAGTTTCTTACGTAATGGAAGAAATTCCTGATTACTCGCCTCAAATAAATCTGCAACTTCCAAGGCATGGTATAAAAAGTGTGCATGCACCGGTTCACCTAAAAATATTGCGTTTCAGTTGAGCTTGGTAGAGAAATAGATTGGTTAAAGCACTGCTTCGGCTGTTGACCAAAATCCGTCTTCCATCGTCTTCTACTCAGCCGTATTCAACCTAAGCGACTTGAATTAAGACACTTGGAAGTGATACACCTTACCCATTACATACACATTTGATCAGAATTAAATCTTATCTTATAAAATATGTATATTAAAAAAAAAACGGAAAAATCAGCTCACCGCTATTTTAGTCGGAATGTTTAGGTCAAATTGCATCAGCCGGAGAATCTTGATCACCTGGATAACAATCGTCCGACTTCCCGTCCTCATAGTATCGCTTGAATTTTTTTCAATAAATTCACGAGAATACATCTGCAATAGAAAATAACATTTAGCTGACTAGTAAAGAAAACTACTTTATAGGAACTTGTTAGAGAAAAGAAAGGCTCGTGAAAATTACCTGTGATACTTTTCTGGTTCCAATGTTGGTGGTTGATGATCATCGGTAAATTAGCGTTTCTTGATCAAGCGGAACAGCTACGATCGAGAATTGGTTCCATTTCCTTGTAAAAACGGCTACCCGTATCACAGAAATGAGGTCACCGGAGGCAAATTCATGTCATCTTTTTCGAGTACTTGGACCATAACTTGGATATTGAAACCTACAATAAATTGACGTTATTAACGACTATTACTATATGAGGTAAACCTACTAAACCTGTAGAGTATCCATTATTATTGTTTCAAAAAGAATCCCTTGATTATACTTCAATGAGAAATCTTCATTTTTGATACTTGCTGTCGATTGAAAAAACTTGATGGTTTGTTACTGCCGTTCAACAACTCTTTGCGGTTGCTAAGATGGGTGCAATGCAACGTAGCAACAACTCGGTTGATGCTGCGGACCTCCAAGCGAAAACACTGGCTATCTTCGATGATTGCCGATCACATTGATATTGATGATGCGTGTGTGCAGAGGTGACCTATTCAATTTTGTTAGTTGAAGTATCTACTGATTCGATTGTGATGCTATGAATTCGACTGTGTAAGACGCCCTTCTTAACAAGCCATCCTGTAGAAACCTTAATAAGTATTGCGGATTGGGTTTTTCGATTTGCTGGATCGCATCGTTGGAAGGAGAATCTTATGCTCCCGCGAGTTTCGCGTAAATGTCTCTTCTCACGGGTCCGCCTCACGGTTTTTGGCCCTTTATACAGCGTTACTGTGATTACCAATCGGTCAATTTGATCTTACTAGTAATTGGAGCTGCATACATGACAATGTCTTAGAAGGAATGGTGGCTACTTTACATACATACATACATACATACATCCCAGTTACCTGCTGCACAATTTGCACACCACCAATAGATCATGTGTACAGTTGTAGATAAAATGAGTTTTACTTATTCTTTCGTACAGCATGGATATAGTTGTACGAAGGACAAAACATTAACGCACAAGTTGATGACCCCAACAACTGTAAATTCGTGTTTTAATGTTGATTGAATTATTATTGTCTGCCTCATTTATCGGCAAGCTAATGTCGAACATTGAAATCAGCCAGAAGGGTTCTACATCCTAAATAATTATCTTTTAGTTTTGATTGAGTGGTGTTTTTATTTTAGCATTTGATATAGTCTTCCCCCTAGGGATTGTATGGAATTTGAAAATTTAATAACCTACCCAACTACAATAACTGAAGCCCAGTTTACAAGCTATCTGATGATCGGATGGGACGACCTCGGGTAGGATTCTCTAAACCTTTCTTGGATTATACCTTTTCTATCGGCGAGGGTCTAGAGACCAGCCAAGTGATAGATCTCCGAATTCCTAGCTTTTGAAAGACTGTTCAGAATCATCCGAAGAATGATTTGCTTATGAACTGCAAGCTTGTTCTTGGTCGATAGTGTGTATTTTTAGATATAGAGATCTTAACGTAGTACTACATTTTGTTTATTTGTAGTTAGACATCAACAGACCAAGTTCAGGACCAAATGATGTTGGTTAAAAAAAAGAACATTACATAGAAAAACGGTTACACAATCAAGTCATGACAAGAAAAAATTAAAACTATACGCTTATCTTAACTCTGTTCGTCAATTGCTCCAAAAACAGTGGATAGCGCTACTCAACCCATAGTTGGTGCGGAGGAAAGGAAGCCTCAGCGTTAGGTTGTTGCGCATTGGCCTTGGTTGAACATTGATGTTGATTTGTTGCAGGATTGTTTCACAGTCGGTTCTTCCTTGTAGAGTATCTGCGTCAGTTGTCGGCAGCGACTTTAGTAGTTGGGAAGACGAAATGGGTCTCTCCAAGGTAGTCTACGAAGCGCGAATCGTAGAGAACGACGTTGAATTGATTCGATTCGCTCTGCTGAACAGTACTCCAGTGTAGATCACACGAGAGAACAATAGAGCGATTTTAGGCAGTGGATGTCGCTGAAATTTTTCGCCGCCTTTGGAACAAAACCAAGAGTTCTTGAAGCTTTATCAACAACATATGAAATATTATGCGAATACGTCAGTTAAGAATCCGGCTGAACACCTAGATCTTAAACGCACTGCATTCGTTTGATGGTCGTGCCGAGAAAATTGTAGTTGAAAATAATTGGTTGTTTCTGCCGTGAAAAGGTTATGACTGAGCACTAAGCCGGGTTGACCACCAATCGATGTAGAGTACACCAATCAGCAAAGGCATCAATCTGTTCTTGGAGGAAACGGCTATTGGCTATTTAGCAGATACGCAGATTTTTTTTCAGGTCGTCGGAAATTGACAGTCGTGGTACTCCGATAACAAGATGTACGTCGTTGAAGTAAAGAAGAAATATCAACGGTCCCAGATGGCTGCCCTGCGGTATCCCGGACTTGTTAATCGATTTTCGCCAAAAGCTGTCAGTTGACGCCCTGTAAGATATGAACGAAACCATCTTGAGAGATTACCGCCAACTCCTAGTCTGTCAAGTTTGGCGATCGCAATTTCGTGGTTCAAATTTTCGAAAACTGCTGTTAAATCTGTGTAGATCACGTCCATTTGGCATCGAGAAATCATACTATCAGTGATGCATGTCGTTAGGTAAAGGGTAATACGGTCAAAATTTGGTCAAGGGAAAACGCGTGTAAATCGGTGAAATCGTTTATTTAAAAAATCAAATTAAATTTCTTTTTCAAGTTCAATTAGTATAAAATTCAGGAAAAATATTCAGTTAGGCTTCCGCTTTTCCAAATCCGAATTGCCGGGCCTTACGCTTGACCCCTGCCATCAGATTTTGTACAGCCACCTTGTCCACCTTCTTCGCCGCAGAAAGCCAGTTTGCCTTGAACTGCTGCTCATCCTTAGCAGTTTTTTTGGTCTTCTTTAGGTTCCGCTTGACAATAGCCCAGTATTTCTCAATTGGGCGGAGCTCTGGCGTGTTGGGAGGGTTCTTGTCCTTGGGAACCACCTGCACGTTGTTGGCGGCGTACCACTCCATGGCCTTTTTACCGTAATGGCAAGATGCCAAATCCGGCCAAAACAGTACGGAACAACCGTGTTTCTTCAGGAAAGGCAGCAGACGTTTATTCAAACACTCTTTCACGTAAATTTCTTGGTTGACAGTCCCGGAAGCTATGAAAATGCTGCTTTTCAAGCCACAGGTACAGATGGCTTGCCAAACCAGATATTTCTTTGCGAACTTTGAAAGTTTCGTGTGCTTGAAAATATCTCCTACCTTTCCCCTTCCTTTTGCCGTATAAAACTCCTGTCCCGGAAGCTGCTTGTAGTCGGCTTTGACGTAGGTTTCGTCGTCCATTACCACGCAGTCAAACTTCGTCAGCATCGTCGTGTACAGCCTCCGGGATCGCGCTTTGGCCGTCGTATTTGGTTTATCATCGCGATTTGGAGTCACTACCTTCTTGTAAGTCGATAGTCCGGCTCGTTTTTTAGCTCGATGCACGGTTGTAGACGATACACCCAGCTTATTTGCGGCATCTCGGAGAGATAGGTTAGGGTTTCGCTTGAAACTACCGGCAACTCTCTTTGTCGTCTCAGCGGCTTCCGGTTTTCGATTTCCCCCCGATCCAGACTTCCTGGCTGTCGACAAACGTTCCCCAAACACTTTAATTACATTTGTAACGGTTGATTTGGCAACTTTGAGCGATTTTGCCAACTTTGCGTGCGAGTAGCTCGGATTTTCGCGATGCGCGAGCAAAATTTTGATACGCTGCTCTTCTTGCTTGGACGGCATTTTGACAACTGAAGAGTGAATTCCAAAATGAAAATAGGAGGGGTGTTCAGGTGTTTTAAATGCAAAATTGAAAGAAATACGTCAAGTTGATATTGACCAAATTTTTACCGTATCGCCCTTTATAGTAGGTTTGTTGTTTTGGAACGCCAAGTTGAAAACCCGTACTGATCGGCACTCAAAAACTGCTTACAATAAGCAAAAAGAGGGTTCCTTACGACCAGTTCAAATAGCTTCGATACGGCGCTTAACGATGTGATTCCTCTGTAGTTATTCACGTCTGACTTGCTTACTTTTTTAAATACCGGAAACATGTCTGCAAAAAGGAAATATGCAACTAGAAAGGGACAGCAGGAATATCTGATGAAGTGAATCCAGAAGATAGGCGATATTCTGTTTAAGAAAAACGGATGGAACATTATCATGTCCGGGCTTGAACGATGGTTTAAGAAGTGATGCAGCGTTCAAGATCGATTCAAAATCCACATCAACGAGGCTGGGTGTTTGATAAGCCAAGGGAACATTTCTCCCGGAAGCGTTAATGGGATGAACGGGAAGTCACTCGTGTTCAAACACACTAGCAAGTTTTGCCGAGAACAGATCGTAAATTGCCTGATCGGTGCCAGCGGTTTCGCCATTAAAGACCATGAATGATGGTAAGCCTACTTCCTTTCGTTGTTGATTAACATAGTTCCAAAATGATTTAGGGTGTGATTAAAGTCGCCGTTAAACAACACTCATATGGCGTTGGAAAACCACACGACTTTGTCAAAACAAAAACAAATGACAAAAATAAGACAAAATTTCGACATCTGTAATACACTAACGGACAAAACAATAAGACCACCACTCATTGCAACAGATCTAGCTGTAAGGCTTAGTTATTAAAGTATCAAAGTGAATGATTTCAACTTTCAATTATACTTTATTATATTTCTCAACTAAATAATTCATTTTCAAAGTTATAAAGACCATCCGTTAATTTATTCAAAAACTCGTTTTCCTGAGCTTTGATCATCAATATTTAATAACCATTATTTCGGCTCACTTATAGCACTCTCCTCGGCATTGACTCAACGAGGTTTCGACATATGCTGACAGGTATAGCATACCACGCTTCCTGAATCTTGCTCCACAGTTCTTCTTTATTCTTCAATTTTAAAAAAGTCACCGACTTTTTGACTATCTGATATAAATTTTCTATCGGATTGAGATCAGATGATTGTGACGGCCACTGCATCAAATCAAGATCTTACCATAACACTAATAGGTTTTTAAGTATAGCTACCATTCAAAAAATGACTTTTTCTGGAACAAAATTTCCGGTGTATTATACAGTAAATAATTGGTGAATAATATTATTTTCTGCAGTTTTGCTTTAGGTGGTATCGTTCAATTCTGGTTATAAAGACTGTATTCGATGAAATTTCGACACACGCAATTGTTCGTAACTTTTCAGCGTGTGGGTAAAAATTATTGAAATTTTAACTGAAAGTATTTCATTGTGTTGTGTCAATTGTGTAATGAGTTTCGTGAAAATCGGTCGAGTGATTTCAGTGATAGCTTCAAATGAAGAAATAGTGCGCCAACAAATTTTGGGCACTCACTTCGAAAACCCAAACGCTTCTCATCGATGGATCGGAAAACAGCTCGGAATCGCACATTCAACCGTATCTCATGTGATCAAAACGTTCAAGGGCCGTAATTGAACCAATTTAAGCGTTATCCCAACATTTCGATCAGGGATGTTGCGAAAAAGGCGAAAGTTTCAGTTTGTTTTGTGCAGAAAACAATGAAACGTTCTGGATGACATGTGTACAAGATCCAGAAGGCACCGAACCGAAGCGATAAACAGAACTCGGTGGCCAAAACTCGTGCAAGAAAACTGTACAGGGAGTGGCTCACAAAACCGTTCTGCATTGTGATGGACGATGAGACCTACATTAAAGCCGACACCAAACAAATGCCAGGACAGGAACACTACGTCGCCACCTCTAAGTTGGCCGTTCCGGAGCGTGTACGGAAGAAAAAACTGTCGAAATTTGCCAAAAAATTCCTTGTCTGGCAAGCGATCTGCGGATGTGGCAAAATGAGTCAGCCCTTCATCACCTCTGGGACCGTCAACGGACAAATCTACAAGGACGAATGCCTCCAAAAACGACTTCTGCCCTTCTTGATATCTCACGATGGCCCGACACTGTTTTGGCCGGATTTGGCATCTTGCTACTATGCCCGGCCCGTCTTAGACTGGTACAAAGATAATAATGTAGTTTTTGTACCAAAAGACGTCAACCCTCCAAACACTCCGGAACTTCGCCCAATTGAAAAATTTTGGGCAATCATCAAGGCAAAGCTCGTTCAAACTCCAAAACTGATAGAAAATGAACTTGAACTAAAGAAAGTGTGGTTAAAAGTAAGTAAGCAAGTCGGTCCTATCATTGCCCAAAATTTGATGAAAGGGGTCAGGGCAGAGGTGCGGGCATTTGGGTTGGGAGAAGAGGTTCAATAAACCAATGATGTCAAAACTCAACTATGTAGTAGTACTTTATTTCCAGAAAGTTTGAAAAGAATCGGGCTCAAGGAAAATTTTTGGTGACCTATTTTGTGTGTCCAAATTTCATCGAATACAGTCTTTATCATAAAATATTTTATTCAACCATAACGATATACGTAAACATAGCTAATTAATAAATAAAATATAAAAAGATAATAGTTATCGTTACAGTATAGTGATATTATATGAGAATTTCAATCATGATGATAACTGCTACAATCATGATACAATAATGAATAATACTTTTCCCGTTTTTTTTCTCCCAATCCAAGTAAATAATAACACACCTTTGATGTTGACATTTTTTTAATTAAAAGCTTTTCGTTGTGAAAAATATATAGAAATTGAAGAACAGAGAACAGACATCCAAGTCAAATTCAAAAACTGTGTAAGAAATTTAACGGCCATTTCATAATCGTAATGAACTGGCAATAGCGTGGCGGCGCTGGCATCGCCACCCATTGACCAGCTTGAAATCTTATTCAGCAACTAAATTTTTTTGGCAGTTCAGTTCTTTCACCACACGGTCAACGAATCTTACCCATGTTCGATTAAAAATCGCAAGTGGCCACAGCCCGAAAGATGGCAATAGTGTTTTAACGTATTTTAATTTGAATCCTTACACAAGTTTTTTTGAGAAATATATTCTAGTTTGGATGTCTGTTCTCTGTGATTGAAGGGATATAAAAATACCAGCAAAAATTAAATCCAAAGGTAATCCAACAAAAAACACCTTGATTTATGAAACTTTAAGTAAACTAGGATATACTAGAAATACTATAATGAGAGCCCAAGTAACCACAAGCATTATATTATTGCACTTATTCAACCCAAAATCAACATCGGTAATGCGAGATCGCATCAATTCAACAGTTGTCGAGTAATGAAGCGTTAAATTAGCTTATAAATGTAGTGATGCATTACCAATGCAATAATGCTACTTTAGCATTGTCTTATGGCATTACAAAAGTTATAGCATTAGTTCGATCGTAGTGTGGCCCTTTTCAGCTTTAATCCAACTTCAATGAAAAACTAGACGTAATACATATGCCCTATATATACTTAGGAGATCAGCGGACTCAAAAACCGTAAAAATCGACAATCAAAGGTATATTATTGAAGTCAACGATACTGTTTACAAGTGGATTAAAATTCAGTCAGAAAGTAAAATCTAGTTAATTAAATTGCAACATACCCTTCACGTAGACTGATAAAACCGCTCCCTTACAAATACATTTTATTATGATCAGTATTATAACACGATTCATACATTTTGTGATAATAAACTAAAAATTACGTATTGTTAAAACAGTTTCCTGTGACCATAACTCATATCTTTCCTTCTTTATATCATACAATAAATGAGCAAGGGATATACTATACGGCACTGTTAATTTCTTGTTTATGAAATCATTATCATATATAGAATACGCTATTTATGGTTGTTTAAAGTTTGAATGGTTTCTTACATTACACCAGCATTATACACGGATGAAACGTATAATGGTGATTACAACATGAATGAAAAATGTATAATAATTATTAAACATGATGTTGTTTTGAGAAGGAAATAATTTCTCATCACCATGAGGCTCTATGAGTAGACAGCAATTTTTGCTAGAACAAAGTTGTTAAGAGAAAGTATATACAGCTTATTATACAGCTAATGGTAATTTTCTATTCGGGTTCCCGGACCATGATGTTACCTCCTCCATGCTTGAATGTTTTCGTTGTATACTGTGGTTTGAACGCAGAGTCATTATGTCGGCGAATCCAGCGTTTTCCATCAGATCAAAAAAAAATCACCTTTGTTTCATTTGACCACAGGATGTTTCGCTATTTTTTACCATTTTCGGGCCCAGTTCAATCCAGATATTCCTTCGCCGTGCCTGGAGATGCTTCCGTGTGAGCATTGAAACTTTCCTAGGGCTTCTCCCAATCAACTGCTTCTCAACTAACGCCGTCGCTGAACTGTCCTGGAACTGACGGTCAAGTTCAGGTTGTCTCTGATCTTCTTTGCTGACTTGAATGGATTAATGTTAGAAAATCTTTTGATACCGCCGTTATCCTTAGCTGTAGTTTTCCGGGGACGTCCAGTTGCCACTCATGGTTTCGGGTCACGGAGAGCATTTAAAATAAATGCTTTCGATCGTCCCATGAATGCAGTAATTTTTCATCGAGGGTTTCCTTCTTTCGCTATCTGCCGGATATGAATCCGTTGATTCTCTGTGCAGTGATAGCTTCGGCACATTTTTTTACGAATTATTCCTATAATTGACAAAATATGACCTCTTGTTTGATGGACAATATGAGAAATACATTAATTGTTATGTTATATATTCTCCGTGCGAGGAGTAACGATTATGATGTAGAAGGAGATGTTCGCTCATCACCATGAGGCACCAAGAGTGAACAACAATGTTTTTGGCTAGAATGAAAGATATGAAGAGAAAGTTTTGATAGTTCCGCTAGTGTGCGGCAGAATTGGAAATGTAACAGATGTTTTTTATGAAAATTGAGCGAAAAGGGCATGTATACGGTGGTACTCGAACCAACGACATTTTTGCCTAACATCCCACTGCGGGGTAGGTTAAAGCACGGATTAAGTCCGCCACTTCAACAGGCAAAAATGTCCGGTTGGAAGACGCTCATGTACCACTGTGGCTTGTATAGTTATTCTAGCGATCTATTGTGTGCACTCTGTTTACTGATGCGCACATGGGAGAGGAACTCTCTCCTTTTTTTGGGTTTGTTTTTGATTCGCACCGACTGACGATCACTAAAGTTTTTCTCGTCGTCTCCAACGTAGAGACCTCGGAGAGAAACACCGTGAAGCGATGCGATACTGGTCCCCACCAGTATAATTAATGGTTACCACCATTTATGGTTTTACATACATTAATTGTTATTTTATATATTCTCCGTGCGAGGAGTAACGATTATGATGTAGAAGGAGATGTTCGCTCGTCACCATGAGGCACCAAGAGTGAACAACAATGTTTTTGGCTAGAATGAAAGATATGAAGAGAAAGTTTTGATAGTTCCGCTAGTGTGCGGCAGGATTGGAAATGTAACAGATGTTTTTTATGAAAATTGAGCGAAAAGGGCATGTATACGGTGGTACTCGAACCAACGACATTTTTGCCTAACATCCCACTGCGGGTTAGGTTAAAGCACGGACTAAGTCCGCTTTCTCTTCATATCTTTCATTCTAGCCAAAAACATTGTTGTTCACTCTTGGTGCCTCATGGTGATGAGCGAACATCTCCTTCTACATCAATATGAGAAAGATTAACTTGGCACATCGATACACAACTTACTTCAGAAAAACAGCGATATTTGTTACAAAATCAGTTAAAATTTGAGATTGGTCTTATAATTTTGTCGCACGGTTATTCACCCTTTCCCAGCTTTTGATGCGTCTGGCTCGAAATGTCTATTCCAGGTGCTTAAAAGCTAGTGGAATCTCTTGTCAAGTAAGTACATGTGCTTGTCACTTGGTGTCGCATACGCTCACTCAGGCAACTAGACTAACGAAATTCATAAAATCCGCCTTATGAAACTCCAAAATTGTTATTGTTATTGTTATTGTTATTGATCAATCCCCACCCTGGCAGGCAACTACCCGCCGATCTGCACTTAAGCTGAGTGAGGACCTACTTAGCCTAAGCGTTTGTGCATACTAATCCGTATAGCATGCCGCCACTTTCACTAACAGGCCCCGTTGTGCCATTAGCTTCCGTGCATTGGTTAGGGATAGGAGGAGATTGATAGGGAAAATTTAGAGAGAAGGAGTTGTAACTGAAAAGAGACAAGCAAAACGAAAAACAAAACAAAACAAAATCAGGACACTAGATATTGTCTTCAAAACATGGTAGAAATAAACTATTTGATGCCTGAAAAGAAACAGAACTAAGAACAAAGATACAAGCGAAATCCTTGTAGTCCCCCGAATGTTTCAAGAGCTCAGACATTTATCTGAAAAGATACTAAGAGTTATTGTCTTACCGGTCTAGTTAAATATAAACCAATAACAAAGTGTGTTGGTGGTTCCTCACTAGGAAAACAAGGAAATTTATATTAACGCTTGATATGGCGGCCCGGCGATTATGGCAAAGGAATACTATAGATCACAACTAATTATAATACCCATCTCACCGAGAAGCAGCTTTATTGGAAATGAGAAGAAAAACTAGTATCCTCTATCCAAAATACAACCACCCCCACCGCCCATCCCGACAGACACGCGTATCCCGTCTACAATGCGCAGACCTCCCCAGCGCCGCGCACTAACAACTCGACTGGTCGAGTTATTAGTACATGACACTGAAGAAGTCCGCATACTGCAGGCGAAACACGCGCATCCGTCAAGACAAGCAATAAAGGTAGTCGGAATCAAACGGAAAACACCAATCTCTCCTCTCACTTCCATTAACAGGTAATCCACTAAACAGCTCACACTTTCTAGGATTCAGTTTTATTGTTTTTTCCTTGCTCACATGATCACTCGCCCCGCCGAACAACAGATAACCTAAATAAAAATAATGCCCTATAACCGATATCAAAGCAGTTGGTCACAAGGCATCGACACCATGGTGATACGGCATGGTTAACTAATAGTATGGATGTTTTAATTATTTACCGTCATATCTCCCCTAGCAGCAGTTTTTTGATCTTTTTCTTTACTGACTCGATCACTCGCGGCGCCGACAAAAAAAAAAAAAAAAAGAAACGCCGAAAACTATAGATAACGCGCCAAACCCTATAAGAAAATTGTAAATAAGACAAAATCAACGCAACTGTTCACATTAGATGCTCGAAGCACTCTTCTTCCGTAAACTTTGGATATGTACAACTATACACCCAGACTTTCCCACAGAAACCAGCGAAACCCCACCGAACTCTCAACAGCCGAACGCCCGGCATCCCCACCTTAAGCGCCCCGGCGAAACTTTACAGTTATCTGTAAAAATTTACCGGTTTTCGGTCAAATCCCACCGAAATCCGCCAAACCGGACTAACGAAAGCTCAGCTGCCGAGAACCCGGCAAAACATCCACAGACCCCTGCAAAAAATCCGAGTGTGCCCATTTTACAAACAACCCTACTACTGGAACTCACATCTGCAACAAGCACGTGGAGCGTCCCAAAGAGCAATCTAAACCGTAAATTAAGATTGAAGGATTTTGTGGATTTAGCGTCCCTGGAAGCATCTCGTGCCTTCTGGCAACTTTACGCTTCTATTACTAAGCTCATCATTTTTGCACCACCCGGGGGAGACTTGGTCCTATACCCAATGATTTCATTATCTCCAATCCGGTCAACCAATCGCAATTTTTGTGATATAATGGACGGATTATTATAATTTGAGATAAATCAATGCAGACGTCTTCCAAAATTGGCAGATCGACAGGCAATCGGTGGAGACCCACCTGGTACCTCACATCCAGATGCTAAGAGGCGGACCGGAAGATTTGATGAGCTACCTCCCCCAATTAAATCCGCCTTATGAAACTCCAAAATCAATCAAAATGCAGATTTCATAAGGCCATTATGGATTGCATACACTACTTATGTTTTTCTTTACACCAACGTATGATTTGTTTACGTCATACATTCGATTTTCATTGCCGCGCCTTATGAAATACACTGCTGTCAGTTACACCAAAAAGCCTTGAAAGGAACGCGCAGAAAATAAAATGGCGCTATCGTTGTAGACAAGCTGAAACTCATTGCAGATTTTTTAAACGGAGCACCCGGATTCAACCTGGAAGTAACGGGTGTCCACTAAAAAATGAGAATGATTTCAATACTTTTCCATCAGAACAAAAACGGCCGCATAGAAATGTCACTTTAGATGAATGAATCGTTGCACTCTCCAGAAAATTTTCATACACTCTTATTTCACTCTAACATGTTCAGTCGTGTTCAGCATGCCGTCGAAACAGGAAGAACTGCGCGCGCGCGTTGTACAATTCTTTCAAGCGAACGAAGATCGTGGAAAAAAATACACGGTGGACCATTTTTGTCGTGAAAAAGTTCCGGTATCCACCGTATACCGTATCCTGGCATGCATGAGAGTAACCCGGAAGAAAGGTTGCGGCCGTCCAGCGAAAATAATGAATGAGAAAACGCTCCGCTCGCTGCGCAGCATGTTCAACAACAAGGATTCGGTAAGTCAACGGGAAGCAGCCCGAAAGTTCCATTGTTCGAAGTCACTCATCTGCAAGACGCTAAAGAAAGAAGGAATAGTGTGTAGAAAGAAAACCAGATCCCCAGAGTACACAGATGAGCAGATTCAAACCGTGAAATCCCAATGCCGCTGGATGACTCGGAATTACGGCGGAAAATCTTTCGTTCTGGACGACGAAAGCTACTTTCCTCTTTCGAAGTCTCAGATACCGAGAAACGACCGATTCTACACTAAGGACAAATCTACTACTCCTCCAAAAGTAATGTATAAGTTCAAGCACAAACTTGAATCGAAGGTTATGTTATACATCGTAATATCCGATAAGGGTATTTCGAAGCCGTGGTTCAAACCAAGCGGTTTGGCCATCAACCAGGAGGTGTACCAAAGAGAGTGTTTGCAGAAAATACTCATCCCATTTCTTAAACAACATCACTCGGATGGCAAATACGTGTTTTGGCCGGACAAGGCATCATCGCACTACGCTAACGTTTTTGGAGAGCCAAAATATACCATATGTCCCAAAAGACCGGAATCCGACAAATTTGCCACAGTGCCGTCCTATCGAGGATTTCTTCGGTCTTTTGAGCTCCATGGTATACAAGGATAATTGGAAGGCCAAGAACACCAAGCAACTTACCAACAGGATCAAAAGCTGCATCCGAAAAATCGATGTGGCTGCCGTCCAACGATCATGTTCCAGCATAACGACTAAGCTGCGCCGCACGGCGGACCACGGACCATATGACAATATTCACTAAACTTAGTTTGAAGATTTAAGTTGACCCTTTTAATAAAATAAATCAGTTTGAACAAAACTTCACTGGTATTTTTTTCCTGACCCATTCTTTTCGTTCTCATTATTTAGTGGACACCCGTTATTCCGACGTAAGTAATCAAATAAAGTTATTTTAACAAATAATCAACGCAGTTAATTTTTAGGAGCAAAAATTACGACCATCCAATTACTTACATACAACGAAGTTAAATTATCGACAGCAATCAGAACCGTTCAACCGGAGGTTGATACCGGACTGTTATGGTGCTGGATAGTCAGCTGGCGTAGAAGAAATGTAAGTAATAGTATAAATATGCTTGATATTTGATGAAAAATACATATTTTGCTCCTACTAGGGTCTAGATAACGTGACACAAGTCAAGAAAAAGGCTAATAGCGAAACCATTCCGATTTCTCATCCAGAGGGCAATTTTCGCGAACCTGAACAAGCTGAGGAGTCAACCATCGAAGAAGCGAAAGATCAATCCTCTACCGACCCGGATATAAATGCGTCTTCTGATTCGAAGCTGGTGAGAAGCATGTTTGCAAGTGGAACAGGGAATAAATATTATTTAAAATTGTTTTTTTTTTAATTCATGAAGGATATCCTTCTATGGCACCTGAGGTATGGCATCTCCGAAAACCATCCCGGTTGCAGTAAACCAGCAGAGCAGGATACGACGGATGTGACAGAAGCCAACGAAGATTACACATATAATTCTTCTGGAAGCATGCCACTTCAAAGCATGGTATTTATAAAAACATAGATCTACTTAGTGGAAAGCTTTAACATTTTTTTTCCTATTGTAATTATTAGCAAATTCCGGAACATAACGCCAAACAGGAAGCCGATAAGGAAACATACGACGTCAGATCTGCTCAGGTAGCTGATGAGAAAGCCGTAGCAACTTCGCAGTCCAGTTTATTTCAAGATCCAGCCAAAGACATACCAAGACGTTTAACTCCTGATCTCCTGAAAAAGCTATTAAACGAAACCATATTCGGCCAAAATATGTTGAAAACAGTCTATCGGATTCAGGAAGGACTTTAGTTGTTGATATGGTGGTCCGCTACCACCTAAGCCTTAACCGAATGACTTCATCCGAAGCTGTGGAAGATCTAAGCTACTTGATTATCGGATTGTTTAAAAAGGAAACAAAGGTAAGAATGAAAACAAAATTACAAGTGAAAATATCACATAAAGCAAACTATTTAGAGAGCGCCCACTTACCCTTTGAAGCGTAACGTAGTTTAAAGATTTAATTTTAAATGTCTTATGGCCATATCGATGATTTTTTGTATTTTCTATCAGGAAACGTATTACATGCCAAAAGCATCAAGCCGTAGCAACCCCGCTGGTAAGCTATACAGTCGAATTAATTATATAAAGCAATCCGAGCGTAAGCGGGATCAGAAGGAACAAGAGCATATATTCCAGACCAGCACACAGAGAGACAAAGAAAATATTTTGCCTGAGGTGGCATCGGCCATAGCCTGGCTGGAAATAAACAAGTTTCCGTGGACGGCCGTCTTGTCGCAATGGAAGGTCAGTTTCCCAGCTAGACAATCTGCATTACGACAGTTTTCAAAGTCCAACCACCTTTTCAAAAGATACTCCCATTTGTAACCACTGTTACAATTTATTATAAATTTTATTGTTGTGCATGTGTAGATGTCGTTTAGAACTGTGGGGTTTCTAGTAGGATAATGGGTAAGTAGGGAAATAGATTGTAAGATTAATTGTATTAGCAAGTAGGGATATTTAAATTCTAAAAACCACAAATGTTGTTTGCAAGTAATGGGCTGAAGTGGGGTGAATCAACTGTGGTAATGGAGGAAAATAGAACACACGGCCAGTGGGTGGGCATAGGTTACATGGAAGGAGGAAGAAAAAACACGAGAAGAGGATATGGAGGTTGACCAATAGAAAGTGTGACCGCCATCGGTCATTACTAAGTTGGCGTTCGTAGAAAGTGTGTGGTAAAGTAGTGAGTGTTATCAGCATAGTTCAGAAGACTTCAAACTTAATCAAATTCAGGACCTTTTGTTTTGTACTATTGTACATTTCATTTGAAATACCACCGGTCAGATTTGACTGACATAGCGGCAACCCACACCAGATACGAATCGGCCTAGGCGAACTGCCCTGCAGGACGTCTACGCCTAATCGCAAAGGAATAGCCCAGATTTCTGCTTCAAGGACCATAATTACAAAGGAACTTATTCCCTTCTCGGTGTGACCAAGACGGTTTTGCCGTGGTCTATCGATTGAGTCAAAGAAGGAAGACGCCAATCAACCCCTATCCGCCAGTGTTCGCCATTGCTGGTTGAAGCCGCACAAAGCATATTGTCCGTGTAAGTAAGAAGACGCCATCGCTAAATCTACGTGTTCTACGAGATCATCGACGAGCGCTCGTCCAACGGTAGCAACGGTACGTACCCAACGACATTCATCACCACCCACTACAATAGCCCAGATTCAATAAAACCACCCAACAGTAAATTTCCTTTTTTTTTCAATTAATAAATTTTCCCATTAATCCACCATATTATTTAAACATATTTACTTCAGTTCAATAAGTTAGAAACTCCATAGTTTTCTCAATATTTGTGCACCGTTGTTCGCGTAGCCCCTCCGATTACCCAGAAGCAGGTCGACTCTGAGACACAGCTCGAGGAGTCTCCGGTTTCTGTGTCTTTTGCCGGGAGTTCTTGGCCCTATAAGGGTGATATCTACCAACCTCGAGTTAGTGGAGGTATTACATTTGACAGAGCAATTCGGATATCAACTGGTAATATTTTGTTAACATTATATTTGCATCGTAACACAGATAGGATTTTTATTTCTAGCTGGACATCGATTACAGAAAGTTGGGATTGGGAAATCCGGCGGATCCATCCAAGAAGTGGAACTCTTTGTTTGAACCTGTTGCAAAATATGTCCGCAAATATGCAAGGGATCCATCCGCCAAAGATTTGAGCCGCTTTCTCCACAATAACGAGCTTACAACCGGTAAGTTTGATATTTTAATTTAAACGTCTTTCGCATTTGTGAAACAGAGTATTTGTCCTGATCTGCAAATCAGTTCCATTTTTGCTGGATTTTCTATTCAAATGGAACTGACTTGTTGAACACGGCAATTTAGCTGAAACCGAAAACAAAGAAAAAAAAATAGTCGTGAAAATCTGTTTTAGTTTCGATTTTAGTTTTGAAATAAATCCACTGTATATATTTAAATAATTGTGTTATATTGAAAAGCATTTCTTTTGCAGATTGTAGACTGCTATACTTGCTGATTTTAAATACGGTACTGATTCCCGTCAAGGCGTCCAAAGGATTCAAGCCGACAGTAGCAACCGGTCAGGCGGATACTTTTTTGTTGGTCCAAAGCTAGGACCAAAGCAAAGAACACGCTCTTGCTGAACTGGAGAAAACGATTAATATTTATGAGGAACAAAACATTTCTATTGGACCGAAGCTAATCGTCTTTGGGAATGACCTGGCTACCGCTAGAGGGGAGTGCATGGTGGTGTATAAAAGTGTCATGTACACTCTTCCAACAATTGTACGCGGACTCGATATTTTGGTGAAATTACACACAATCCTAGGACTACCTTTCGCTAAGTTTTCGAAGCTGGTGTTGATTTTCATTGAACAGTTTAATTATATGTTATTATATGTTGTTATGTTATGTATATGTTTATAATAATAGAAATAAAGGCGATTACTATCATATTATTAAGGAATTTGAATAGATGTAATTTCATTTAAAACACACGCCCTCATTTCTTATTCCGGTTGAGTCGGATTTATTTCGAACGATACGTAATTTTGCATTCTGCATTTCGATCGATTCGACTATTCCTATACAAAAAGTCAAGTCGAGCGAAATTCAGGATGCGGAATTTCGTTTTGTTCGCAATAAATCCGAGTCAACGGAATACAGAATACAGAATACGGGTGAATGTTGAATATCAATATCCATTATTTAAAAAACCATATGGAAATAGTGCTAAATTTCATATTTGGAAACAAACATTTTTATATTTGAACATTACGAATTTCATAATTTGAAAATTGAAAATTTCATAAGGCTGATGTATGAAAACCATACTGGTTTGGCTTGTTCCATTTCAGGTGTTTCATACGGCAATTTAATGACAGTCATACTGATTTCTTGTGGCCACAAAACATAAGGCATTTTAATGAATTTCGCTAGTCCAGTTTCCTCAGTGCTTAATTCATATTGGCGGTTAGGATGGATGAATGAAAATTGCACTATGGTGTGGTCTTATTGTTTTGCCCGTCACTGTAGCAAAATAGATCGGTCGACTCGACTTCTATAATTGACATATATACTGCCGTTCTACGCATAACTGTCCCATGTTGCTTGTAGTTGAGAAAAAAGCGTTTAATGTTTTGCATCACTATTGTGTAGTGCTGGTAATATTCGTGTCAAAACCTACAAATTTTATGATTGGCATTTGAAGATGTCGCTGAGTTTCGATGGAATCTCTGGTATTACTAACAATAAGATTATTGTTGTATGTAAAATACGAGGTAAAATATTCAGTGGGACTGACATGCGTAGAATCTTGCCTTGCAGCAGAAAATTCTAGGCATATCAGTCGCACTGGTTGATGTATTGATGGATCGTTGGCGATAGAATTTACGTTTTCAAATAGACATACCATGTCATTATTGTTTATGCTCCTATCATGATTCTGATTACTTTTAACACCATATCATCGTTAGTAACATAGTTCTATCGAATGCAAATGGTGGCTTATATAGACAATTTTAATGTCAATGTTTTCATGTCAAAGTCATTGTTTAAGTTTGCATATAAGCCCCTTATTAATGCTGAGTGTCGAGTTGTTCCTACAAAGCATGTTGTAAATTTAAATCAATTTTTTTTCTAAGATCTCTTTGGAAAAGTCGTAGTGGGACTTTTATGCCTAGAATTTTAACATGGGACAATCTAACTTGATGTTTTTTTGATACAAACTCAGAACAAAGTATATAATTTTTTGTTTGTATCTAATAGTTTTGTTAAAAAATTAAGCATATATTGAAAAAGCTGCAATTTGACCAAAAGCAACATGGGACAGTTATGCGTAGAACGGCAGTATAGTTATGCCAAACCGATGCTTTCTTTTTCCGTTCCACGACAAAAAGGGTAGTAATAATCCCGTAATAACGAGTAAATATTTTTCAATCATTTATTTGAAACATTTTCTTCACTTTATTTACTGTCTGAGAAAAAAAAAAATCATAACTCTAATTATGTAAAAAAAAGAAGGATTAGCCATCACCACAATTGTATTGTTTCTCTTTCCTCACTTTTACTCGCTTTGCTTGTGTGTTGTAACTGATTCACTTCTAGCTCTACTGAAAGCATGGTTACACCCTCGTGTTGCAACTATAGATCTTTGCGGATTGATGCTCATTCCTGTTGGTAGGTTAAACTTTGCAGTAGTGTAAACAACTGCATGCTGGGAATAGGCTGGTCTATTGTGCGAGTTGAATGAGTCAAAACCTGGCGAGTCGATAATTTTCGAATCGAGTGACACGTCAAGTCAAAGTGACTTGTGTCGATACATTCAAATTGCAGAATAGGGACCAGACCAAGGGTTTCAGGTGAGAATGTACAGTAGGATTTCCTATAGTACGGGGGGTGATCTCAACTCCCACCACTCTATTTTCTCGGCTGTCTTGCAGCCAATTACGCTGATTTTCGGTAGGTAAAATGTTTATCATAGTCCCTCTTTGTAAGTGGATGGTACCAGCCACCGCACTATAGGAAGACCCGAATGTCGAATTTAAATAAGTGAACGGAGGGGGGGGGGGGGTTGGATTTTTCATGACTTTGGCCACTAACCGGAATCGGTTGAAAAAAGCATAAATTGGTTCACAAACAGAAAGCTATTGGGAAAAGCGTAACAGATTTGCTAAAAGAACTTAACTAGGTATAATGCGTTGTTTTTTTTTCTTGAATTAGTGGAAAGCTGTATAGGCGATTTTCACTAAACAAAACGAAGAAACAAAACGATATTCTTGAGAGGAGTCGGGGGAGGGATTTACATTTAAAACATATTACACCTGGGGGCTTCATTTGCTTCGCTTCTGCTGTTTCAGTATAGATGTTGGATTTATGTACATTTTTTGTTTTATTGAGTTTTTCTTCTTCTTTTTCTTCTTGGTTGGGTTTCCTTTTGTTGGCTAATCGCTTTATTTGATTTGGAAAGAGCAATTTCCCTGGTTCCTACCAGGTGGCAGTATGCTGTTGCCGTCCGGAACGGAAGGGCGGGTAACTTTTACTACTACGGTGCAACTAGGAGAAGTAGGCGTAGACTTTCGTTCCGGAAGGAACGACCTGCCGCCTGGAGTCGATCGGTGGATTGTCGCTGAAACCGAGTGCATGCTGCTTTCTCATGTCTGGAGAGGATGCCTTCGGCAGGGGTGTAGGTGTGTAAAAGCTGTGTGATTGCTATTATCTCTCTTTTTTTTTGAATAACTGTTTTATATGCCTGTATTCGTGTATTGTAAATGTGTGGATTTTAGGGGTTATGAAATTTCTTCTGGTTTGCCTTTGCTATACGTACGTGTGTGTTTGTTTTTTTGTTGTTGTTGCACTTTTGTAATCTAACAATTACTAGTTTTTATATAGTTTTTTTTAATAATTATAATAATGTTAATATTCTAGGTTCGCATGTTTTTTTTTCTTCTGTTTTATGTATAAGTTTCATGTGTTCTTTTTTTATAATTTATCATCGTAAAGGGGAGCTTATCACTTGCTGACGTTGAAGAAGATATTAATCTTCCCGTTGAAATTTCATTCTTCACTCCTCCCATCGAATGATGATTATTTATATGCTTCTGGATAAGAACATTATGTTAGTGGTTGTTCTAGATATTAACAGCTTACGCCCAATGTACAGATCTAATTTGCGTCCACTTGTGAAGTGTTTCATTAACATATCGTATCAATTGATTCAGTGTGTTATTCTTTAGAAAATAAATAGTCACTTTTCATTGCTGCATTTTCACTGTTATGCCCAATCTTTGTTTAGGTTTAAATTTTATCTAAGTTTTTTTGTCTCCTCTTGTTTTCTCTTATAGTGAATGTATTCTTTTCAATTAATCATTCATTCCTCTGCACATTGTTTTCACTTTAAGTTCTAAACTCTAATCACTCTAACAGTTAATGAGATTTACATACTTACTGTGTTTGTATAACTTTCATGAGAGTTGGTGTGTGTTATTCGAAAATGTATGAAGCGTTTACGTGTTGTTTTCAATTCATTGTTCTATTGAAAGATGAAAGTATGGGATATGGGGTAAACTGTGAGCGGATACTTGAACATCCGTTCCCAAGATGGCGGCTCACCAGGAGTTGTCCTACTTACAGTTTGTCTATTAAACCTTACAAAATTGCACTAAACTCAATAGTAGACAGTACTATCGAAGTAAGCAAGCATGAATTTGAAACAGAACGTAAAACACAGTGGAAAAGAAAAATAAACGTACAAACGAGCGACTCATAATGCGCCGTTTGGGGAAAGTCTAACTTTAAAGTTGATGACTGCTGGCCGCGCATCGAGTGGAAACCGATGCCTTCTTATTGTAGTGTCCGGATGAATGGGTCTTGAATCTGTGAGAAAATGTACACTGAATGAGAAAGAGCTCTCACATCAAGACGAGCTCTCATTAGTTTAAATTCACATATGTTTTTTTAACTGATTTAGTTCGTTAGCTTTGTCCCGGAAAAATACAGGAACTCTCAACCATTCTGTCAACCACTCGGATCCATTCGTAAATCGATCACACTGCTAGAAAAAATGTTCTACTACGAATAGTCTAGTGCTATCAAAACACTAACACGCACGCACACTTCCGCTCAGTGCAGCGAAAGCGGGAAGCGATAACAGGGTGACATTTATATTGGCGATACATAATTGTTTTTTTGGTTTTTGTTTATACAGTATTACTTGCTGATTTGTATCGCTGCCTGGGCAGCAATCAAATCCAGTAAATTTGACCTAGCTACGTGGGAGACACGTGTGATGATGCAATACTACAGTTCTACACATGCTTTACAAGAGATGCCGACGGTGCTGTATTCTTCTACGATAGACACTACGAGTGGAAGGTGTGCTGTAGATGTAGTTGCAGTAGTAGATAGATTCTGTGGGTTCGAATCCGAACAAATTCCACGGATAAAATCAGTCATTGTTTTATATTTTGTTCCTATGAAACGGGAGCTTCCACTTGGATAAGTCTTTTCTCAGTTGTATTCCGCGGTAGGAGCAAAAAGGGGAGAGTTTGAATCGTTTTTCTTTCGCATAATTCGAGGTGATGGTGGTGACATTGTCTTTTGTTTGTTTTGCTGTTGCTGTTAAAAGGCATTTTCGTTATTTTTTCGTGTTTTTGTTTTGCATAGAGTTAGAATTGTTTAGTGGATGAGTAAGTCTGATATTAAAACGCATTTACGCGACTAGTTATTATAATGACATTCACTTGGATTATCGCAGTTTGAGCAGTAGTGCACCGATGTAGTTCCCCATAAATGAGCGAAATTCGATAGAATTCAAGAATCATTAAACGAAGTCTTTGAATTAAAAGTGAAAGCAAATCGTTTACCTACTGCTCATGTAGGGAAGATTTCTGTGTTCGTCACCATGCACTCATTTGTGTTAGATTCTGATTTATCTAAAATATGTCCCTTTGATAATGGTTATCCTTTTAACGAGAATACTATTTTGTAACGGAGTTGTGTGTTTAAACTTCTACCATGATGAACATCTGTGTGTTTATAAAAATGGCTTGATAATACAATTTTCCTGCTTGTTATAGGTAAACAGTAAACACTCTAAAAACTTGACAACACTCTGTTAAACATTTCCGTCGCCTACTGCTGCCTCATCCTAAAGTGTGGTAGTTCTCAGCAACGATGCAAATATATTGTTGTAACCTACAACCTTGTCGCCACCAACTCCACCGCCTTTCGAGGTGGAGGAGTCCTTCGTCTGCGTCGTTTTGTCATCATCCCGGGCAATATTGAACTGATCGCCGGGGTAATAGTGGTTGACGTTGAACTCATCGTAAGTTTTGCCATTATTCACCGTCGTCATGTATGTAGTACCCGTAGTACAACCACCGCATCTGGCGGCATTTGCCTTGTTGGTAGTATTTCTGGTAGATTTTTTCCTGTTGCCACTGTCTTCTCCAGCCGTTGTTGTCGTAGTAGTTGTTGTTGTCGTATCATCACCATGTTCGATTCCAGTGCCTTCAATGTTTTCACCATTGCCTCCACCACCGCAGCCTCCGGTGCTGCCACCTCCGTTGTCGCCATCATTTCCATCGCCGTCGCCCTTATCACTACCATCCGGTGCATCGCTACCGACCGAGTGGTACTCCTCCGATTTTGTATCGAGTCACAGACGTAGATCGTACGCGATCTTGGAGGCAATGTTCTTGAAGCCGATGCTGGTGCCTGTGGAGGAAGAGAAAATGAATGTAGGAATGAATCATTCGGCTGCTAAATCGATGAGTTTTGACATCAATAGAAGCAAAGATGCCAGAAAGCACGAAATGCATCTAAGGACTGTAATTATTACCAGATCCCTCAGTCGTAGTTTTGGATGGATTAGTGTGGATTGTTCTCTACATTGTATTATTTAACTATTATGGAACAAACAACTAAATGTATTCTTCTCTCACTTATAAATTGCAATCTCAATTTTAGTGAGCGAGATAATGCGCTAGAACTTTGGCAAGTTATTGACAGACTTTTGGTTCAAATGCCGAAAGTCCACCCACAGCCAAAAGAAGCATAAAATAATCTTTCTAGCATCTATGCTCCCAACGATAAAATACAAATTATCACATTATTTAACTCTATATGGAAGCGTACCCGCTATCTTTCTTCCCATGGTTCGAAGTTATAGAGCTATTTCAGACAGTCTTTCTGGAATTGATCTATTTCTTGGAATCCTCTAAGCGGCTCATTCTACGCAGTTGGCCTGGCCGGTAACAAGAAAAATAATTGGCCGTATTAGTGTGAGATTAGATTAAATAAGATTAGATTAGAAGAAGCTGTTGTAGGCTGATGCAAATTTCGAAATATTTGCTCCCCTAAGCTTAATCGACGCCAATTTGGGTCCTGATAGTCCCCAAAAAATTTGAACACATTTGGTTTTAATTTGGCTTTGCACACGCTATTCAAAGATTGTATGGGAATTAGTATGAAGAATCTCAAACTTACATTTCCAGATCCCTAACATCTTGATATTATGTCCTTAAATCAAATCTAATATAGATCAGATTAGTGTAAGTTGTCAACTATCAAAATGCCGAAGATACCTGACATGCAAATTTTATACAAAAACAGTTATTTCGAGGATACAAATAACCAGTTATTTTTCTATAGAAAGTATAATGATACACCGAAAATTTTTATTTTATTTTTACAAGAGGAACTATTGAAAAAACAACTTCAAAATATTATGACATAATAATGGTTGCAAGACAACACCATTTAATTCCAACATGAAACACGTTTCAAAACCAGACTACCTATACTAACGAACCAACCATTGATTTAAAACATCAACATCATCAGCTATGTATTGCTGACGAACACTTTACTTTTTTCCATTGCTAGAAGGACAGGTTTTTTAATATTTCTTGCCTTTCTGTGTAATTTATTATTTTTATTTTCAAAATGATATGTTGTGTCGTGAATTGCGGTGTTAACAAAGCCCAGGGGTAAACGATCCACTTTTTTTTCTGAAGCCAAAAGATCAAGAGCGAAGAAAAGTTTGGTTGCAAAGAGTTGGGCTTTACACGAAAACTCCTATGCCTGATAACCTGGGGAAGAAACGTCTTTTTGTGTGTGAAAACCACTTTAATGTAAGCTAAATTGCTATTAGCATGGGAGTAGGTTAGGGAAGGTTTATTAATAATGTCACGTGGTAGGGGGGAGTGGGGTTTGGGAAATTGGGAAAATTTGAAGGTCCATACAAAAAATGTGACAAGGAGGGGGGTAATAAAAAGTCACTTTTTGTGTGAGGTAATTAATGGATGTTCCCTTAGTGCATAATTTCTTCAATATTTTAGGTGAATGATTTCCAAGTAGTGACCGTTAACGCACACAACTATTCACGACAGCACATTTCGGTCTTGGACAGGACCTGCCAGCTCAGAGAGAGAGCTCAGAGAGAGATGATTTGTTAATATTCAATAAAGTAAACGTTTAACAATTGTCAATATTTTACATGGAGAGGTTCGTGAATTTGAGGCTCTACGAATACAAAACTGCCTTACATGGAAGTAAAGGATGGTTATAAAAATTCAAATAAATAATACGCGTTACTTTTAAATCTTCGTAAGCTTTTTTCTGATCTTTATTTTTCCAGAAAGTATCATTTTTAGGAGGAGCGATCCAAAAACCCAACAGTTTATCATTTTCTAGTATGAGCAAACTTCTGATTTTCATAACTCACGGTAATAATGATTTTTTTTGTTCGGGAAATGAAGTTGCATCAAACTAAACGTTAATTTATGAGGTTTCATTGAATTTCATTGATGCTTACGCTGCAAATTCTGCTGTGGGAAGAAAACTTGAGCAAGAGAATGTCTTCCTCGCTTGCGTTCCCAATGCAGGCCTTCATCCACTGTTGGCGTACGTTTTGATCTCTCGGGAAGCGATTAAAATTGAGACCCGGATGTGACACGTCACTGCGATGCCAATGCCTGATTTTGATAAAAAAATCCTGATTTTTCCTGATTTACGTTATTTCTATCAATCCAAATTAACTTTAATCGAAATAAGAGAGTTCCGCCAAAGCTTTTGCAAGTTGGAATGGAATGGAATTGTCAAAAATCATTCAATAAAAAATCTATTTTGACACGCTTTTCTACCAAAACGATACAAGAACTACACAGACCTACGAGTTGACTCGTTTCGTTTCGGCGCTCATTGAGTGATTTCTGTTTTTATATCTTGATGCTGTTCATTTCTTTACTGAAATAGTTGGTTTAGTGACACCGCAATTGAAGTGATCCAGTTTCTTTTTGTTAATATTAATAGTTTCTTTTTATAAATAATTTTATTAATATTACACCATTTGTGAAAGATTTTGATTACCAATATTAGCCATTAATCATATTTTCACAGGAAATATGGAAACCAAATATTCCCAGCATAATGATGATGCCGATGATGAAAATGATGCCGAGGGCACGTGTAATGCTCTAGCAAAAGATGTTGTAGATTTATGGGGTATTGTCGATCAGAAGATCAGAAGGCACATTGGCTTTTCCGCTTCTGCGGGAGTTCATACCAAGTCATTCCTCAGCATCAGTGGAACGATTAATCTCGCAATTTATTCAAAACAAAACGAAAATTAGGAAAAGATTGGAACAAGACACAATGAGAGGACAAAGAATTATGTGGATCTGAACAAAGAAGAAGCCGGAAGCGTTAAGTTTAAGTTAAGTTTGATAAAACTGAAAGAGATAAAAATGTTATGTAAGCATTTTGGTTTTTATTAATCATTCTGGGCAGTCGCTCATGAATTTCTTGGAACTTCACTCCCAAAGTTCGGAATAGTTTCTTCCAGACTTTCTAAGAAGTTTGAGAAGATAAATTTCTTTCTGAAATTCTCCTATTCTGAACATCGTAGAATTTTTTTTCAAAACTTCGGGGAGGTCTATTCTGAACTAAATTAACAAGGTAAGTGTCATCCTAAACTTCGAGAAAGCATATTCCTGAAGAATGACCTTGAACCTTAAGGATGTTTGTTTTTGAAACACTAAGAAGTTCTATACTTAAAAGAAGTCCCTTCCTGATCTTCGGAGAATTTTTTTTAAGAATTATTTTTCAGATCATCTGGAAAGTTTCCTTCAGTACTATGAAGAATCCCTCTAGAATAGTTCTTTCTGAATATCTAGGGACTTCCCATGACTTTCAACAAGATTTCGAAAGTTCTTGGTAGCTTTATAAACATTAAAATTTTATAAAAAATTGACATGCTAACAAAATGTATGAAAAGTTTTCTTGGATCCTTCTCATGAGTGTAAACCATTGTTTGTATGTAGACTAGATACTAACGAATATTGTGTTTAACATCCTACATTTTCGTAGAACTTTCATAAAATCCTAAGTGCATCTATCGGAAATTTTATATTACTTTCAACATGCTCATATATCGTTTGTATCGTTTGAAAAACATGCAGACAACTTCCGGAAAGATCTTAGTACTTTTCGAAAAAAAAAAAACGAATACATATCTAGAACAACTAATACGTTCATAAATTTGGCTATTATTACTTTCATCAAACTAATAAACTCTTCAAAATCTGCATAGAAAGTATAACTTGTCTTTGACAAATTCTAATAACGTGCGTGAAATTCGTACTCCATGTATTCTATAATTATGTTATGCATTATTTCAAATTAATTATGTAATAAACACTTTAAGGAGATGCTGGATTTTCTTAAGAACCAGTCTTGCTTACACTTTACTGGAACACACACGAGCGCTCATTTCAATGATGTCACCTCTCGTTTTTTAAAAATAAATTTTTCTCTATTCAAGCTCAAGTTTAATTTTTTCACTTCCTCTCTTCTAGATTGTCCATTGTTTTTTGGCTTGCATCGGCTCTCAACATTTCAGTTTGTTCAAGTTTGCATTCAAACGAAAAATAAGCACTTGCTTTTTTGCCGACCTAAGGCGTTTGTACATTTGTTTTGCTGGTTCCAACTCCACAAAAGCCTCTGGCGATGTCCACATTAATTTTTATCAATTTAACTATTTGTTTTTCTTTTTTATGAAGAGTAGACCAGTTTTGCAAGAAAGAAATTGTTTTTCTGTTCATTCACCTCAAAAAATCACAAAATAATGGTTTGGGGTATTTCTTGCCATCCTCAGTCAGTTATCGGTTCCAGACGAAAACAAAACGCGTATCAAAACAAACTTACTTGACAGAATGTGACAGATCCATCCCTCTTTATCGAAAGTTCTACTGCTCGACAAAATGGCGTCGATCTCGACAATTGTAATAGCAAAATAAACCTGTCGAGCAAAGTGACGGTCGACTCGACTTCTATAATTCGCCCCTATGATGTAGGTGGAGGACCATACATGGCTATCAACATCTTTATTCTGAGTCCCCTACGTGGAGAGAACTGTCACCTCGGGTGATGGGACACTCCGTTTGATTTCGCAGAAAGTCACCTCACCTGAAGTGACCATTCGCACCTTATAGATGACGACGTGTCGTATCACTTCACACGCCATGCAGAATAAGACAACAGGTAAAGATAAACACTTCGTTTCTGTGAGAACAAAAGCGTGTGCTGCCAACTGAACGTGGAAAAGTATGAGCTCGCTTACCTGATATTCTCTTAAACCGCACACCGTTCAGCGATAGCCGTGGCAGCTTGCAGACCTCGATTTCCCATTGCACCAGCGAGTCCGTGTTGGGGTCACCGTGCACACACAGCAGAACAAACCTAAAATCAATGGGAAGGACGTCTATCATCTTGACCGTTTCTTCAATATGCATTCGACTTACCTCTCCCGTTGCTCGTAATCACAGTTGTTCTTGTCCAGTACGGACCGAATCTCGGCCATGATCTCGTCCGGCAACCGTGGTGACGTCGTCTTCATCGACCAGGTGAAGCGTAGCACCCGTGGCTTTACCGGTTCCTCTCCTGTCGAGCCACTACTTGTGATGGGATGAGTGGGAAATATCGTTGGATTTTGTTCGGGTTCCGCAACATTTAGCCGGTTTACGGGAAGTTTTCGGTATCATTGGTTCAGGGCGAAATAAATGAGGTTTCGTGTTTTTTTTCGGGGTTTTGATTCGCAAGAGTTAGCGATGAGATAGAAAAAAGAAGAGAAATGCGATTTTTTTGCGGTTAACATTCAACCGATACAGAAGTGAACGTTTCTTGTTCATTGTGTCTGTCACGTAACTGTACTGATTATGGTGTTGTATATTGTTTATCGATTTCGATTTTCAGAAACTTAAAACAAAAGTGTATCTAATCAATAGAGGGAGTTAGCTTACCTATTAATGGTTAAAAGTATATCGTGTAAACACTAAGAATCAGTAGGCATTGGAAGTGCGGTGGCACCGCCTACTTGGTATTTGCATTCCCGAATGACATAGTGTGTGGGGGTGTTTTTACGTTTGGTTCACTTAATGGTTGCATCGATGAAAAAACAAGCACATTTACTTTTACACGCTACATGCAACATAAACATACAAATCTAGGATGCATCAACCGCGGATATTGATTATAGGAGTGCACGGGTGCATACACATACAAAGAGACAAACATATGTTTCAACAAAGCTAACTAACATCAATAAACGAAACATTTACATTGAAACAGCAAAAACAGTTATTTTTTTTAAACAAAGGATAAGGTTGATTGGAATTCATGTAAATAACTTCCACTCATGGATGCAAGGATGGCGCGAACCTACTTCTTAGACGTTCTATTGTTTATTGGTTTTGCTTTCAGATAACTCCCTCTACCATTGATGCAGTTCTATTGACTTATGCTTTGTTTCCACATCCAACAACCAACCGTGGTGTGTAAGTGTGGAGTATCTTACTTGGTTAAGTATGTCGGTGGTGTAAGTATATGTGAGTGTTGGTGGGGAGTGAGAAAATCAAAATACTAAAGTTCAAGCTAGTATCATTTCTACAACGAAAGATTAGTCAACGAACTATGTGTGCAGGTGGGTGGTGTGTACATATTTTGGGTTCTGTTTTCGATCAATCATATATTTACCTATTTGATGAAGTATTTGCTTGGCCTTCGTTGGGCCTAAAACGAACGGAAAAATAAAAGAGAAAAACGCAAATATCGGTTAACAACGAAACGAAAACGGCGGAACGAAGGGAAGTAAGTTAGAAGAAAGAACTAGACAGGCAGAGAAGGATAGAGACGATAGATAGAGTTTTAGTGCAATGATCTAATGGGTGGTACAAGTTAAAACAAGGTTTTTGGTTGAAAATTATAGAAACAACAACGGGCGAAACTTTTATAGGAATAGAAAAAAAGAGGGGAAGAGATAATGGGAAAGCTTCGATTTGGTTAAATTTTGGCTCAGCGATGGCAACAAGGTTTGACGCGAGATTGGCAAGCGGCTGAGACTATTGTTCAGGTAAAGGTTAAGTTTTCCACCAGATAAACCCAGCAGTTAAACACTAAAACACACACTCGACCGCAACTACCCCGGATGTGGTTGAATGGTTTAGTATACATTGATTAAGCAGAGTTATTTACATGAACAATCAAACGGCAAACATTTCTACTTAGCTATTAACGGAGGAAAGGTTAAGGAATGTTTTTTTTTTCTTGCTTTACTAGATGGGTGTATGTATGTGTGCGATTGTGACATTCCAGTATCATTCAAGTTGGTGCAGAAAAAAGCGAGAAACTAAAACGCAAAACAACACTAAACATGATTTGTGCAAGCATTCGCCCTGATAAAGATGTTTTTTTGCTGTTGTTTCGAAACGTCGGTGGAGGGTTGCAAATTTTCCCGCGAGGCGGCACTGCGGCCGGTGTCAAAGATTATCATCATACATGAACCATATCACAGAAAAAAATCGATATTTGGCGTTTGTACTGTTTACAGTGAAATGACAGCATTTTGTTTTATTGATCTTAAAATTACACATTATGTATTGGTTAGATCGAATGTTGTTTTCTTTTGTTGTTGTTGTTATTGTAAACAATTGATTTGTAGGACCGAGCTATAGACAGAGGACCGAAAAGCATTCTCAGATGTTGCGCGGTAGAAATCGATCGCTTCGAGCTGTGTTCTTTTGTTTTCAGCTTTTGGCCTATTTACTCACACTAAGAAAATGACCGTAGGCTTGGTGTGTTGGAAAGCAAACGTAAGAAACTAGTGATTAGCTAAAATCAGTAGCTTAGATTGCATGTGTGAGTGTCCTTCCGTTCTCAGCGCTGACGTGTCGGAGTGATGAGTTATCGCTATATACTAAGATTTCGTATTTTTTTTTTCAGCTAACATTCTAAACCTTTGCGTTTGATTAAAAGTATCGATAGTAATAATTTATTTCATAAATGATAAGAATTTTGCTAAAAGTTTACAAAACTTGATTGAAGCTAGGCTAAGAAACTGAAAAAAATACTATGTATATCTTGATAGCCGCCTACAGTAGTGCTAACTTTCTGTTCTTTTCACTTAACTATAATCGGATACTAAGTGTTATTGATTGGTCAAATGATAAACAGGTCTCTATCCTTAACGCAACAATGCTTTCTCGATCTTCCGGAAACGCTTCCTTCGGAACTTTACTTTTTACTTCATCCATATATGTATGTATGTATATATATATAATCTAACATTCAACAATTTTGATTCGCTATCACACTCGCGCGTCTATTTCGCCACCTGTCTCACGATTGTTTTTAATTTTGAAACTAAAAAAAGAGAAAAGAGAAAGAAAACGAAGAAAAATACAAATAAAAGTAAATTGCAGAAAATGCGGGCCGAAGAGTAGACATTAGAATCGAATCAGGACAGAATATAACGGGACTGCAAATTTGGAAGAACAAGAGAAGTAAGTACCAAAACAAAATGAAATTTTGTTATTTACTCATCTGGTGGATGACGAATGATGGAAATGAAACACATTTTTCTGCCTCCCCTAACGACAGGACTAGACTCTACTGGAAATCGGCATGAAAGCCCTCGCGAAGATTCTCGGAGGAGTTCGAAACGTTAGCTCACTCAAGGTGCCTGCCATTTCTGTTTACAACTGATGATGCAGGGAACGAAACAAGACAGGATAGTTTCAGTACGCGCCAATACTATCACCTTGCGGTTGGTGTAAATGCTTCTTCACCTGATCTATCGTTCACATATTTATAGCCTAATAATACACAGCTTTTAAGTACATGGTTGCATCCTCTCACATTTTGACCAAGAATTTCAGCTCAAACGACTTGTGCTTCTCTATTCAAATAGAAAAATAGACACTTAACAATTGCATTTGTTCCTATCTACACTTTGACGACGTAAGAAAGTAGACCAATATGCTTATGCATGTATGTATGTATGTGTGTGTGTGTGGTTATATGCAATCCGTTGTCTTTTTGCTTTTGCTACATCAGTCCATTTAGATAATAGTACAAAAAAAGGGTAAGCAATGAGGAACGACCAAGTCTTAAAAAATAATCTCCATTGATTCCGTTTGCTTCGTATGCAATGTGTGTTTGCATTAGTTTCTATTGATCGACTGGAAAACTTAATTTATACATTTTTGTTTGTTTATTTCTCAAGCGATCTGTTCACTTTCGCTTTCACGTTTTGGGGATATGAAAATCGTCTGTGGTTTCTACATTAACTACTATTTATTAGTCTCATGATTCAGCCTAGAAAAGTGGGGAAGAAAGAAAAGAGAAAATTTTGCTTTTAGAATTTACAAAAAAATTACGTGTTGTTCGGCATAATCTTACAATCTTACGGGTAAGAGAGATAAAAACAAATAGGAGAAAAAGAGTAGAAAAAACTTTTGGCTTGGCTTTGGGCGGGTTAGCGCTACAATGCTTTCAAACATAGGCGTTACGCTCTATTTTTGATGAAACGTGAGTAAATTTTGACTTTGTTTTGTTTCAAGAATGGCCGAAATATATTACAATCTGGTCAAGAGTGAGAGGATGCACAATGTTTTTTTTTCGCTGAATCTTGGATTTGTTTGAAAATTTCATTTTGTTGTTCAATGTTGTTTTATCTGTCTTGTTTTTTTTTTACCGTACATAGAAAAGCTGCGTTCACTGCGATGTGAGAATGTTCCATTTTACTTTTTGTTACACTTAGAATTTTAAAATACAGTTTACAACGACACACAACGACCCCAAGAAGGTAATTGGAAGAGAAAGAGTGATTATGGATAAGATTCGTTTTGAGTTGATTGAGTGATGACATTTCTTGCAAATGTTCTCAGTTTTTCCTCCGCTGGCTTGCAACGGCTCCGTTGAGCTAGATAAGACGACTTCACATTATCAATTAAAATGAAGAAAACCATAAATAAACGGCAAAATGAGTGGGGCACTTGAGTTAAAACTATCTTCCTTGTTTCTCCCGTCATTTTGACTTTGCACCCCTTGTGAATACAGTAGAAAAAGGAGTAAAGCGCTTTCAAAACTTCCTCACAAAAAGAATAAGTGGTTAATCCTCAAATGTGCGATCATCAGGATCATCAAAACTGAGATCTACCGAGGTTCGCGAGATAATTACGAGTGGTACATTTCTCTTGAAATGCGTCATCGGTGAATGAAGATAAGGAAAGCTCTTCCCGGTGGGTCTACGCGTTCGCCAAGAAAGTGTGCTCTTCTTTCATGGAACAATTCTGCACCAGGAATAGATAAAATCAAGTTTAACTCGTTGAAAAAACTCCAAGAAGTCGTAAAGAGGCGCTTGTTGAACTTTTTCAATCCGCTCCTGGACAGCAATATTGTTCCGGATGAATGGGGGCAGGCTAGAATTATAGCTATAGAAAAACTCGTATCATCCAACTGCGATATTGTCGCGTATACGGAAGCTGCTAGAGAAGATGATTCTCCATCGGCTCGACAAATGGATTGAATCGAATGGCTTCTATCTCATCTCATGCAGAGGCAAAGGCCGCACTAAAGAGGGAAATAAAGGCCAGCAAGCGAGCCTGCTTCGAGAGTCTGTGTCAGAAGGCCAATGCGAACTCGTGGGGTGACGCCTACCGGGTAGTAAGTGGCCTTTTACCATTATTAAGGTGAAACTGGAGGAAGTTCTTTTTCCATAAGATTTATAGGTTAGGTTAGCTATCACTTCGCAATTTTTGAGACTAAAAATCACAAACAAAACCAAACAAACAACGCTCAAATTGCTAACCAATGGATGCTCCAGTGGAGCAAACGATTCTTGAAAATTTCACGCCTGAAGTCCTACTAGTATTTGAGGTTTGTGCTCAGAAAACTTCGAAGTGATAGGACTTGATCTCGTATGTCTTTAAACAACTATTCATACAATTGTTTGTCTAAGGAAATTTTCTCATGGGTCTTCCACAACTTCACGAATTAGATACAAGGGCTACACGGCTCTTGTTTATGCTCCCTTTTTATTATTTTTATGTGAGAGCATTCTGTAAAATATTCACGCTTTTTGTACCTATCAACATAAGATAACTTTGACGAGTGATACACCCGTTATTCTTTCACTCTGCAACAATGATATGCTGTAACACGAATGTACAGTTTGCCTAAAAAAATGCGAAAGTTTCCAATACTTAGTTTTGAGTAGCTTTAAACCAGAGATCGGAATTCTCACTCAGCAAGGTGAAAACCATGCTCTCTCTTACCCGGTGTCTCCACTAGCATTTTCTGTCATGTCAGATCTGTCTTAACATATGCGAAGCCACCTGACATTTTTTCGATGCTGGGCTTAGCTCTAACAGATTTGTTATGACATTTTTATTAAATTTTAACAATTGCAGTACCCGATCCGGATTTTTTAGGATCTAGAGCAATTATGGAGTCTCTAAAAACAATTTTATGGAATCGAAAACTAAAACAAGCATTACATTGGACTTCGTCATATTTATTTAAAAAATGTCTGCTTAAAAGTCTAACATTTCTGTCAAGAAATATGTTTGAACAGATCTGTCTTAACATCTAACATATGTGTCTCCACTTGCCATATTCTTTGACAGTGACACAAATGTTAAGCCAGAAAATGCTAGTGGAAACACCGGGTTAATCAGGTAGTCGATGAGAAACGAACCGTTCACATTTTCATCGCTCCTTTTTCGCAGATAATTCGTTATCCTCTCTCTTGCATATGGAAAAATATCTCTCTCCAAAATTCAACGAAAATATTTTCTCATGTTACATTTTTCACTGAAAACATGCTACCTAGATCGTATACGAGAAGCAGTCACAACATGAAGAAACATTTGCTTTTTATCGAGTTATAATGTCAGAATAAAACGAGCATGGAGACTGGTGCATTTTCAGGTGTCAAAAAGTAAGTGAAAAATAAGTATAGATTCACTGAAAAAGAAACGATTTATCAGCTACTTATGCTCTCCGAAAATTATAAATCGCCGTTGCATTTCTCGCGAAAACTGCTGTGAGCGTATAATAGTCTCTCACTTCTCACATTCTCATCTGTTTCTCCAAGCGGATGGAAAAGGACGCTTCTCTTCTCAAGTAGGCGAAAATTTCGGTCTCTGCTTTAAACATTATTTTTACTGTTTTAATGTGTGTGTGTGTGTGTGTGTGTGTGTGTGTGTGTGTGTGTGTGTGTGTGTGTGTGTGTGTGTGTGTGTGTGTGTGTGTGTGTGTGTGTGTGTGTGTGTGTGTGTGTGTGTGTGTGTGTGTGTGTGTGTGTGTGTAATCATCTGACTGTATACTATGAGACGATGTAAACAGAACAGTAATTCGCGAGTAACAAAGTTGAGAAAAATGTACGCAAAGGAGACTGTGACTAGTTTGCTGCTCGCCCAAAAGCCCGTAAGACAAATTGCAACGATTGTGGAATGCCACCTGGCTACCGTTTACCGTATCCAGCGTTTACTCCTTGATGGACCACGTCCACGGACGCCGGGAGGTGGCCGTTCACGGCCCGCTCGCACACCGAAGGTCATCAGATCAGTGAGAGACAAAGTGAGGCGAAATCCTATCAGATCGATCCGGAAATTGGCTAAGGAAGCCGATATTTCAAAAACTACCATGCAACGGTTGGTTAAAGATCACTTGAAATGTTCGTCCAGGGCAAGAGTAAAGCGCAACCTTGTAACGGACCGAATCAAACAACTACGGCTGGAGCGCTCGAAACGTTTGGTGTCAGCATTAACAAAGAACCATCGATCTCGTATCTAACACACCTACAGACAGGTTTAGTTCGCCGAAGAAGATTGAGGATGTTCCAGAGAACGTGAAATTCAAGTTTACAACCAAAAATCCGGCCGGAGTCATGGTTTTTGGGGCAGTTGCGTCCAATGGCTTGAAAATGCCTCCAGTGTTATCAAAGCTGGATTAAAAGTTAATACCGAGGTTTATATGAAAGCCAACTTTGGAGCAGACCAACACGTCATTTTCCAACAGGACGGAGCACCGTGTCATACCTCAAAAAGGACTCAAACGTGACTGAAGGCAGAATTTTGACCAAAGGACATTTGGCCTCCTAGCAGCCCGGACTTGAATCCTTTGGATTACTCAAAATGGACATATGTTCAGGCTACGGCCTGTGAACGTTCTCACCCCAGTGTTGGCGCCCTGAAAGCTTCCATTACCAAGGCATGGAACTCGATGACTGACTCATACATTGAATAGGTATACTTTCGATTTCGTCCCCGTTTGGAGAAGGTGATCGAGAAAAATGGTGGACATATTGAGTAATGTAGTCATGAGAGGCATAATAAACGATTCCCTAAATAAAAACTATTCGTTCAAAAAGGCCGGCGAAGCACTCACCGTATTTCGTTAGTAAAATACGATCTCTTTTGAGTGCCCTGTCAAACAATGCTTACACCATCACCTTGGTTTGGGTACCATCTCACTGCTCCATTCCGGGAAATGAGAAAGCAGACTCACTTGCCAAGGTGGGCGCTGTGGAAGGCGAAATTTATGATCGCCAAATCTCCTTCAGCGAATTTGTTGCTATTTTCCGCCAATAGACCTTGACAGGTGACAACAAAAATGGGATGCAAGGGATTTGGGTAGATGGTTACATTCCATTCTCGCCCAGGTATCTAAAAAATCGTGATTCAGAGCGTTGGATATTGGCCGGGATTTATCAAGGTAATGTGGCGTCTAATGTACAATCACTACTCGTTAGGCTCTCATTTCTATCGAATAGGATTCTTAGACACCGATCAATGCGGCTATCAGGACATCAACCACATTATCTGGTATTGCTTCGATTTCAAAATTGCCAGACGTGATGTTTGCGCAACCCTACGGGCCCGAGGGAAACCAGAAGATATCAGAGATGTGCTTTGTGAGCTGAATTTGGACAATGTGAGGCTAATTTACAAGTAAACCTTAACTTCGATTTAGCCGCGAGTTTTTTTTGCTTTTCAAAACGAACATAGTTACTAAGTAAATCGTTGTAAAAATTAAAATGAATTCGGCTCCGTTATGCCTATGGCACTTGAGCCTCACAAATAAACAATTAGGTAAAAAAAAACTGGAAATTAATTCAAAGATTTTGAGATTTAGTGTCTTGAGCGCTATAAGCTAGCAGATGAGTTTGCACATCGTATCAACGGATTTGATCCAAAAAATTTCAACAGCAAGTGATTTCTTCGAAGGTGGTACGTATGGCATTATCGGTATCAATTTTAATAAGACGTGGAAATGAGACACACTGATAAGCTTGTAACTTTTTAGCGTGTGGTTTAAAACTTGGTTAAATATTGCTGTCTATTTACGATGTTTACGTTGGCACAATTCCATCACAATCTGTCAACTGGCAATCGAGATGGCATGGGAGCTTATGAGTGCCATCGTGGAAAATCCGACTGCTTCCTACATATGGATCGGAAAACACCTGGGATTTCATCATTCGAAAAACCGAAGACAACTGATCCAGTGAAGGTAAGGAAGGGGTTGAATCTGTCCAAGCGTCCATCAAACCTTTCGATCCGCGATGTGGCGATGAAGGCGGAGATTCCTATCTGATTTGTCGAAGAAACGACGAAACGTGCCAGCCTCTCCGTCGATAAGGTCAGGGAGGTACCAAAACGGAACAATAAACAAAACACGGTAGCCAAAACTCGCGACAGGAAGCTGTACCGACGAAATCGAGGTGCGTCGTGCATGGACGACGAGACTTACATTAAGGTAGACACAAAACAATTGCCAGGGCAGGTTCACGGTTAGCCATTGTTGAGGAGGTAAGGAAGAAGAAGGTGGTTGAATTCGGCGAAAAGTTCTTGGTTTGGCAGGGCATCTGTGAGTGTGGAGAGTGGTCAGTTCCCTCTCATAGGTCTAATTTTTCACCTAGTCGAAGGTGAGAGGCCTGCATGAGAAACCAAGACCAGTAGTGAAACTATGACATATGCTCATTTGTTTCGATGCCACGTCGTAGGACGATTATATCAAGGCACTAACATCACGTGTGATACTGTCGGGATACGCCGCAATTCACGCTTAGTCTTTTTACTTTCAACCTAAGGGAAACGACTAAAAGTACACTTATCATTTTCGTTGATACTTATGTTGTTGTTTATCCATTTGTTTTATGGAGTTAGTTTTTGTAGTCCCTTGATTATCGAGATTTTCAGCCACTCAAATAACTTTTGGGTATTTTCGTAACTTGTCCGAGGGTGAGATTACAGCTAGTTACTTTAGCGTGAGCTATATTTATGTTAACAACTGCGCCGGGGTCGTCCGTATGTTTTATGGAATAAATAGCAAAAGTATCTCGTTTGCTCATAATTTAATTACTGAATGTAATTGCACCATTTTTGAAAGGGTGAATTTTTTGATCAGGGTAATTATCTGACTGTTCGAAATTAAGTTCTTAGTCACAGAGAAGTGTTACCTAAGACTCACGATGAAAAGCATGTATATTAGGGTTTGGACGCAGTGTACCCGCTTAAGAAACAATTTGAAGCAGTACACCTTTATATGAAATTCGTATTAGTAACACTGCTCACGTTAGTCATATTCTTTATCATAAGTAAAGTCATTGTTCTCATTTTAATCCCCTTATTTGTTTTGTTTTTTGAATAAATTTACTTTTATTGTCGAGTAGTGATTAAGTTTAGTTAGATCACAACGATTTGAAATTCATAGTCTCTGCCCTTCGGATCAGAAAGGGGTATTGGCGCGTTCTACCGAGTTGGTCGAGGTAGATTTCATGTATCAACAGGCTGCCAGATAAGCATTCAAAATTGCCTGAACCAAATGGACAGCTTGTAACGATCACTTGAAGATGCGATGAGGGGTCGTTGCTTGGTTATTTTCATATGTAGTCAGTAGTAAAATTTCTCTTGTCTACTATAAATCAACGGGATGGAATTGACCAAACGCGTAGAAATTCATCGGGAATGATCTCTCATATGGATCCGTCCATTCTGAAAGACCAAGAATTGAATGTTACCAACTATTAATGCCTTCTCTCCTTTCTCCTGTCCTCTTTCCTATCGCATAACCGCGAGCAATACCATATCGCACATACATCGTGGGTATGGATCTGCATCACTGAAATAAGCTCTTCAAAAGCAGAAACATCATGACAACCATGAGTTCTTGCAGGAGTCTGAAACCAGCAAAGAGTTTTCCGACACTTGAAAAGTGGTAAGGTCTCTCGGAAAAAGCAGATCAATACAATTAATTGCTCCATTTTATCATTATATCCCTATATTATAAATTAAAGCAATAAGTAAAGAACGGTATATAACCCTAACCAGTATCACTTTCAGAAGAATTTAAAACAACGTGAGCAATGAGAAATGATCACGCCAAAATTTACTAAAAATACATTACATCCATCTAACATGGAAAAGAAGGGACCACCAGGACACCCAAGTGAAACGATTTGGATAGGGAGCATGGCACTGCCTCTTCTCTATTGCAACATTTCGCGGAACGAGGGTGGTCTTTTCGACCTCATCTATTGAGTTTATACTGTCAATCGATGACTCTACTCTAGTGCTGTGAGTGTGAACTTGCTTTTGGAAGTAGATTATCGTTATTATATTGACGGGTTTCACGTTAGCGCTTCTGCTTACGGGCCCGCTCAAATGTTGTTGGCCCTTCATACAGGAGCTTGATGATCACTAACAACAATAGAATCCTTATTAAATCGTTCTTTAGAACTCCACTGCTATTGAATGTTAGATAGATGGTAGCATTACATTATCAGCAACATCATCATCATCATCATCCAGGGAAAGTGGAACCAATACTAATATCGGTATCAAACTTACTTCATGGTTTTGCGCCTCGGTATTCTTTTAAAAATATTGCTTAATATTAAATAATATATTTAATACAGTCGAATTTGACTAATCTTTGGGCTAACTTTAAGTGATCTACGTTTCAAGTGGGTGCCCATTAGTTCGGCTAAAGTTCTAAAGTAAGTCAGCCGTCATTTTCGATAGTGTCTATTTTCGTTCGACGGGTAGACGTTGTAAAAGTTGGGTCTAGACAAAATAATGCATACAAAATGCAGCAAAGACAAGGACTGAAGGCGTACAAAGTGAAAAAGGTGTCCTACCGTGATGACAAGCAAAATTTCGTCCAACCGTGATGACAAGCAAAGTCCTGCTAAGGAGCTTTACACCATTTTTTTGCAAACACTTTCTTGTATCATTATGGACGATGAAACAAACGTACTCGAACAGCTTCCGGGTCTGGTTTTGTACACCGCAATGCAAAGAAACGCCGTTGCCGAGCATTTCCGGATAAAGAAGGTATCCGCAGGTTTGGCAGGCCATATGTTATTGTGGTCGAAAATCTAGAAGTTTTGTCACTACCGGCACTATCAATAAGGGTGTGTACGAGAAAGAATGTCTGCAAAAGCAGTTGCTACCGTTTATCAGAAGCCACAACTTTCCAGCTCTGTTTTGATCTTTTTTACTATGCGAATCCGTCCTGGATTGGTATAATTGGTCAAATACGTGCCAAAAACAGTTAATACACCAAACTGTCACCCAATAGAGAAGTATGTACTGAGTTCTAGTTAGGCGGAAAATCTTCGAAACTAAGAAGAAAGTAAATGGTACCGATGATTTCATGAGAAGATAGAGAATCGTCACGGAGGGCGTATCTGAAGATACCGTACGGAACCTGATGGCGGGTGTACCGCAAAAAGTTCGAGAATTTTATCGCAGGCTTCATGTTGAAGCACAAACCTACAAAACATTTCACCCTAGTGTGAAGACCCTGAAGTCTGTCATTACGAGTGCATGGCATTCGATGTCGGAGGACAACGTTCGAAAGGCGTTTTCTAGTTTCCGGCGTCGTCTTGAGGATTTCATTGATAAAAATGGAGGACACATCAAGTAACTTTGTTTGAAAGAATTTAATGTCACTGCTTAGAGTAGTTTATAATGGGATTTGAAAGAAATGCCATAAATATTCGCATTTTTTACTATCACACCCTGTATTAAGTTTAAGTACAATGTTTCAGATTTTGAAGAGGTTTCGTGAATTACAGGGATTTGTTAGATTTCATGGGTAACCATTCGAGAATAGGAAAAAAAAACAATAGCATTTAAGAGATGACGGTTGGTTAGAAGGAATTAAAAAAAAAACAAATCTCAATCCTAAATATGAAATAAAATCCTTATGAAATATTGAACAGCCTAACATCCTTAGAGTATTTGTCTATCAATCCTAGTAATGGTTCGACCTGAATCTTCGACATTTCGACATTTGCTCCGGCGGCTAATTTGGGACAAATATACCGTTCATCGGTATCACTTCAGTAACGCGACAGTTATCCTAGTTTTAATCCAACGAGTAGGACCCGGCTGCACTTGGGTTAGTGGTTGAACCATCGAAATAAAAACACTGGAATTACTAACAGAACACTAACTCAAAATGGAACAATCACATAATATAATTAAATTAGAGGGCGGTTGGGGACAAGGTTGATAATGACAACGGTATAACAACTAATTCAACTATAGTAAGTAGGAAGTAACAACTGTAGTAGTAGTAATAGTAGTAGTAGTGGTAATATCCAAAATATAAACAGTAACAACAGGAATATCATTGTGCAACCCTTTCAATCTTGAATCTTATGTAGAGGATGGATACTAAAAATGGATTCGTCGAATCGTTTGGAGTGTGTTATTTGTTTCGCTGTTTGTGTCGCTACGATGCAGACATTTCGAGTATATATAGTAGGAAAGATGCAGGTAGGTGAGAAAGAAATGTGCGGTGGAATGATTTTAAATAGGATTAGAACATTCGAGCGTGGGCGGATGGTTAACAAATATTTTTATTTAAAGTGTGATGAATTATGAAAAGTGCTACGGTAATGGCTTTCATTAGATAAATGAAATTTTACATTAGACATGCACGGGACGCCGGAGACCATTTTTTTCAGTCACGCACATTACATTGAGAAGCGAATATGTGTTATGTCAGAGAAAACCAAAATCCTTCCAGATGACCACACTGTCTCCTATCATACAGCGTCAAATGGCTTTCAATCGAATTTTAAAAAAATAGGAAAACAAGTTTCTATATTCTTATTGCGTTTCTCTTGTCTTATTTCGGCTGATTTCTCTACTTCAAAATACAACATATCTTGCCTAGTACTCGACCATGCAATATCCATTATTAACTGAATAAATATTTCGAATTGATTACAATACTGATCCTAACCTTCCTCTTGTTTCATTTCAGATATTTTCGAATGCGTAACTGCTGAAGTTTAAAACAAATCGATTACATTTTTTCTTTCCTAAAATCGAAGCAATGAATTGTTCACAATTTTGATTTTATCTTCTTTTTCTCTGGTAACAAGAAAATCTAACTGACAGGCTTCCGAATTTCGAACAATCCGAGAATGATTGCTTTCGAATGCGGAAATAAATTACAATTCAGAACGATTCGGATTTACTTTCGTTCGCAACCGTGTCGTTTCAAGGCAAGAATCCACCGACACATACACGCGCGCACACATGTGAACATTGAATGTATGTTTGTTTTGCTTTTTGTTTTAGTTTGTCCTCTGAGCTGTGCACTATCACTCTTTATTTGACTCCTTAGAACTACCAAACACCCTAAACCTGCGGGAACGGTGTGAGAGAAAAGAAAAAGAACGCAAAAAATAATGAAAATCAAAACTAGTGTGCAAAATATAGACGCAAATAATGAAAATATACTCGAAAGTAGTATGTTCAGAGTGATAGGAAGAGTAGAGTAAATTAGAACAAAGAACACAAACATCAAACGTAACAAACTGTACACAGTGTACTTTAGTCAAAACAGAAAGGCTCCACAACCTGATTCTATTGGTGAAACTTTTCAATTAATTGACTTCGAATTCTCCTGCAACCTTTCGGAAAGTTTTCCCCTGACGTAGAGAAGGAAGCTCAGCGTAAGCGGTTGTGCAAACTCTCACTTTCAAACATGCAACATTGAGTAAACGGCACGCACAGAAACAATTAAAAACAAATAAGAGACATGGCGAGTAACTTCTGGCAACACAGCGAAAGCGCAAGTTAAGTATGTACAATTTTCTTATCAACAGCAGTAGCCATCACCGGAAGAGGAAGCGGATGTGAGAAACGGATTTGTTGTATTTGTTCATTGTTACAGAATGGTCGAATTCGAAAGCTCATGTAATTGACACTATTGGATTACAAAGGTAAAAAAAAACTTTCCTAAAGCATGTCCTACCGAATAACTGTAAATATGCTTTTTGGAAATGTCAATATTACACGAATAAAAAGATTTAGACGTATCCTTTCGAAATTTCTTCGTATCCAGAAACAATTCTTAGCCCCAATTGCACCATGAGCTCAACGTCATTCATGACTATTTATTTGAAGTTCACAAATATTTGGTTCGAACACAATAAGGTAAAACAAATCAATTCAATTATTTACAAAAGATCACTAAGGTTGTATACACCACGATAAAATTTTATAAAAGATAGGTTTGTATGGAGGAATATTATTGTATACTGTTTTAAACATTTAATAATAAGACTAAGTAGGGAGGTTTTGAAAATCTTCCTGTACAAATTTGGCAAAGTGGAAAAATATTGGAAAAAATAATTACGGATACCCCATAAACATCATTCGAGGACGTGCATTTTTGACGTAGGACTGCGTCTTTGTTTTCAATACTGGGGTATAATATAAAAAAAACCTATTGTCACCAACACGAAAAGCAGTCAGATTTTAAGCGTTAATATCTCAATCGTTTCTCTAAAAAAGAAATCAAAATGTTTGCCTTACTCGACCGGAAATATTTCTAAGCATCGATTTAAGTATTGAGAACAATTGATTTTCAACAATAAACTATTGAAAATAACGCTAATATAAGACGATGTCTTATAACTTCGTTTTGCAGAGTAAATTTACTAAAAAAAGTGTTTTCCTATCACAGACTTCAAATTTAAGTAAGGGAGATCTCATATGCATCAGTCAACGATGTAAAAGAGGTACACCTTCGATAAATTCTTCATTCGATTGGCAGCCTGGGAGCTGTTCAGAGTGGCAATAAGCCAGTATTGATTCGATAGCTAGTGGTGACAAATACCCTGGAGGGTGCTCTGGCGAGCCACCACTGAGCAGGTAGCTAATGGTTCTATCTCCTTTGGCTAGGCAACCGTTGCCAGGCAGCCATTGGTTATGCAGTCAGTTAACCAAGCCAGTGGTAAATTTGTAGAGCTGTTCAGAGCAGCAATGAGGCAGTATTAAATTGGCAACTGGCGGTAAAAAGTACCCTGGAGGGTGCTCTGGCAAGCAACCAACTGACGGCTCTATCGCCTTTGGCTATTATTAGTAAAGATGTGAATGGGGAATTTGACAGGTCCAAAGAAGATCGATAAAACATGGACCATTTAAAATCCGTCCTTTTTAGGACGAACAATTTGATTTTCCCAGCTAAAGAGTTTATTTGGGATGGAATATATATAACATATCGTTCCAAATTCTTGTCAATTGTTGCCAGTGATGGCTAAAAAACTTTTAATCATTCAAATTTCAAATGTGTCGTGAAATGGTCGAAGAATTGTCTCGTTCCAGACGCTTTTCAATATCGAATACCGACGAAAACGCGGCAATTATTAGGAAAACTGTGCTTGAAAAATTATCATGTGATGTGGCTAGTGATGGCAACATATCCTATGGAACCGTTCAGCACATTGTTGATTGTTGGTAATTTGGGCAGGCAACCCGTTAACGTTCACGGCTATTTTCAAAAGAGCTGAATTTCATCCAAAAGACGATCAAAATAAGTTTGTTAAATACATGATTCCAGATGCCCCCCGCATATTCACCAAAATGTGACCCCGTGCAACTTTTCCTTTTAGTAGCAAAAAAGAGCCTCTGATAAATACTTTCGATCCTATGATAATTTTCTATTGATATGATAAAATGCATCCTCTATCACAAACCGCAAGATCTATCTCATAACAAACCATGCATTGCGTAATTTCCCCCCTCTCACAGACATTAAAAAGATGTTCCTTAAATTTGAAGTTCGCATTTGAATTCGCGCTTGGGCATCCACCACCCCCGGCGCGGACTGACGCTTGAACCTAGCTATAGAGCACTGTATTTGGAGGAAATGCCAATGCAGAACCCCGTAGCTTCCGGGAAGATAATCTCTGCTTCTTCTTCTTTAGCATTTCAAGCTTATTGCTTTCACAATTCATTTATTGCTTGCTCTCAACTTAGTGTTCTAAATGCACTTCCACAGTTATTTATTGAGAGCTTTCGATGCCAAGTACCATTTTTGCATTAGTATGATTGTGTGGCAAGTACAATCATACCCTATGCCCAGGGAGTCGAGAAATTTTCTTCAACGAAAAATTCCTAGACCAGACCGGGAATCGAGCCCAGCCACCTCCAGTATGATGTTGCTTTGTAGCTGCGCCTTTACCAATTGAGCTGGTCCTCTGAAAAGTTGGTTGGGTGGTGTCAGACCCTGTAGGCCAAACCTTAACAAAAAAAAAAAACTAGCAACGGTAAGTCAACAAGGGAATACGGACCGGAACAATTGACCAAAACGATGAAAAAGGACTTGCGTTTGGAACTCGTTTCGTGTAATTGTAAATCTCTCAACTTCATCGGAAGCACACGCATATTCTCCGATGCACTGGAGGTCAACCGGTTCGGCATCGTAGCGCTGAAGGAAGCGTGTTGGAAGGGATCCATGGTGCGAACGTTTAGAGGTAATATTTAATATTTATTTGACAACATCTTCGACACAAAAGTCGCACAGACTGGTTAATCGACACTCTTAATTCTATATTTAAAAACTACTTTGCTAACATTAAAATCGAAACAGTCACACACTTCATTGAAACGTCTACAACATAAATCCAGTGGATTGTTCAGGCCGTAATTTGTTCGATGGCTGGGGATCACAGCGGTTATGCCGACTTCGGAGCTGACGAGTAGGTACATAAAACCTCACATTTTCGAGAAGGCTGCTACAGTCGATGTTGCACCAAGCACGTCGAAAATGAACAACCTTTGCAGCATCACTCGACGACTCACCAGCGGTTGTAAATCGAGGAGTGCGCATCGATGTTCGTATGGCGGTAGGTTCACTGGGTCGTTCCATGGCAGGCCACGTAGAGCATACCTTATGAAGCGCTTCTGGACTCTCTCAATACGAGCTATATGGACGGCATGATACGGAGCCCAAACCTGCACTCCATATTCAAGTACACTGCGAACTAAAGCACAGAACAGGGCCTTCAGCGCATGCACGTCATTGAAATGGGCTGTGTTCCGGCGTAGAAACCTAGCATCGCATTGGCTTTCGCAGTTGTCACTGAGATGTGTTCGTTAAAGCGAAGTTTACTATCAAGTATGACGCCAAGATCCTTGATCGACGTGACTCTTTCTAATGGCAAGTTTTTCAGCTCGTAGGCAAAAGATACAGTAGTCCGACATCAGTGAACGTCATTACTTTACATTTCGCCGCATTCATTTGCATTCCGTTCATTTCGCACCAAGTTGAAACACGTTCAATATCAGCTTGCAGTGCACCGCAATCCACAAGCGACTTAATCACGCGAAACAGCTTTAAGTCATCTGCACTAGAGCAGTTTCCCAGACTTGAGGCTATCGCACATATCATTGATAAAGAGTACGAATATCAGAGGACCAAGATGACTGCCCTGCGGGACGCCGGAAGGAATATCAAATACATTCGACCTAGCATCGTGCACTTTGACAAAAGCTTTGCGCGCAGACAGATATGATTTCAGCCATTGAATGATCCAAGAAGGTAGTCCCAGGCGGTTCAATTTTTTCAATTGCCAATACGTGAGGTACCTTGTCAAACGCTTTTGAGAAGTCAACGTAGATTGCGTCAACCTGACACCGCTTTTCCAGCTCGTTGATCACACTGTGGGTGTATGTCATGAGAGTTCGACGTTGTTGACCGCTTTTTACGAATCCATGTTGATGCTCGGATATCACGGGTTGCAAGGCAGGATACAGCACGTCATGTAATAGACTCTCGAAAACTTTCGCTAGGCAGTTCAAAGTAGATATCGGTCGATAATTCTCCACGCAATGTGTGTTTCCAGTCTTGTGGATTGGAATTATTGATGCCAGTTTCCAAGCATCCGGAAATACTCCTTCGATCAAGGATCGGTTGAAAATCGCTGCGACGGAACAGACAGCGACTGAGCACATTCTTTGACAAAGACGGGCGGAATGAGATCGGGACCAGGACCTTTAGATGAATCGACAGCGCTGAGAGCTTTCTGAATATCGTCATCACTGAAAATGACTTGGGGAAGTCGAAGGTTAGCCTGATGGAAGACTTTCCAAGTGTTGCTGCGACATTGGAGGTGGGTTGTCGTCGTGTACGGAATGAAAGAACTCGGCGAATAGATTCGCAGCTGCAACCGACGAGCGAGAACTATGAGACTTGTAGGAAACATCAGTGGAACTCTGGTAGAACTCTTTGCGATTGTTGATGTAGGTCCAGAAAGAAGAAGATTTTTGTCTGAAATTTGCTTGGATACTGTCGACATACTCACGGAAACGAATCTGTTGCAGATGAGTATACTCCTCTTCAGCGAGCTTCCAACTCACTCGTGTTCGTAGAATTCCTGTTGCGGAAGAACCGTTTCCTGATCTTTCGTAAGCGGTTACGACAATTGCGGAGTTGTGGCGTCCACCAGATGTTAGCTAAACTGCTTAGAAGAGCCTACGAGTTTTTCAGGAACAGTGTCCCGGATGATTTGATGGATAGTTCCATAGAAAGTGGTAACTGAGGCATCGATTGAATTGTTGTTTAGTAGCTGGTTCCAATCCTGGGAGGCGATCGTTGCATTTATGGCCTGATAATCACAGCGGCTGAAGTCCAGATCATTACGCGGCGTGATGCCTGATGAGAATCATCCTCGCGAGAACAGGCGTCCACGGAGTTAAAATGAATGGCTTATGATGAGCGTCAATTTTTAGAAGAGCAGATGGAGCCTCGAAGAGGATCTATGATACATGGATCACTTACGAATACCAAGTCAAGTAGCTTTCCGTTCGCGTTCAGAAGATCATTCACCTGATAGAGGCCTGCTGACAACATAGACTCAACTAAGAGCAAGCTCTTGTTCCGTTGACATATTGAGTTGGCAGAGTATCCAAAATCTCTTCATCCAATCGCCAGATTAAATTTGGTAGATTGTAGTCTCCAAAGCATACGATAACATCACGGGGTTGGCTTGACTTTGAATTTGGTTGACTGATTCCACGTGTCTTGCGCAGCTCTCCGGACAACTATTTGGTCGAAGATAAATGCAGCAAACGAATAAGAGAAAATTGCGGAAATACAACCCGAACAGCCGTTTGTTCCAGACTATCACACTCCACTAGATGTACGGCGCTTGCAGTTCAGCTCCAATTTTACAGCAATCAGTACGCACACCACCTCTTCGCCAGATTGCTGGTAGAAGCATTGACGGTCGCATCGATGAATAGCGTAGTTACATGCTAATTCTGCGGAAGCGATTTCGGTGTGCAACCACGTTTCCGTAAGAACAACAATATCGAAATCCGCTGGCCAGCAGAGAGAGGAGCAGTGTGTTCGTTTTAGTTCTCAGTCCACGGACGTTCTGGTAGTATACGGTGAGTGGTTTAGAGGTGAAAGGACGAATGGGAGAGGGTTCTGAAATTAACACGGCTGGCTCGATGTGCTGGTCGTTGGGCCTGCCATCCACGTTCTGCACAGGTTTCCAAAAATTCATCGCTCTCGTGCTATCTTCGATGAACTCCCGAAACTCGATTCCTTGCGGCCAGGACAAAGGGATCCATAGCTCTCGGCTTCATTTCGACACTGATTCCTACCTTAAACAGAGATGAATGTCGGTGACGACAATGGCCGACCTCTCGGTATAAGCGGTTTCACAACGGCTTCATCCACATTCAAACAGTCCTTGACCAGTTTTTCGATGTCTGTCTCCAGAAACGTCAGGAGAAATTCTTGTGAGATAAACCCAGAATTTGTCAATGGGCCTATCCACACGAACTGATGGTACGTTGGCTGTTGACGGACCGGCTCCTCGGAGAATTTTGGTCGGTTGATCGGAAACTTCGGCTTCGTCATCACGGGTTCTCTTGGGAGTGTCAGAACGACCAAAAAACGAAACGAGGAACAGGACCTAGTACCGCAGGAGACAGCTTGCTGAACCCTCCTTTAATCTCCTGTCTGATTTCGGCAATCAGGCTGTCTTTTATCTCGCTCTTTATCTCATCGATGACTCTTTGGTATGTGTCGTTGACTTCATGATCGCAGCGGAATTCATGGAAGTCAACGCATTCTTGAAGCGAGCATTAGCCATAAGGTCGCGGCAGCCTTTACACATCAGAAAATACCAGCTTTTCCACTTATTTCCTTGTACAGCTCTTCCTTAATTTTTGCACAACTGAAGTGAAAAAGCAGCTTTGCAAAAACTCGCTGCAAGCAACTTCCACAGCATCCATGTTGATTGCGCAACTGTGACAAATCGCTGACGTGCTCATGATTATTTTTTTCGATTGAAATTGCGTGGTCGACAGAAATTTCCTCAGTGTTAATCTGTTTGCCTGTGGAGTAACGTTGCTTCACGAAGTGACAAACGAATGGCGCCACTAAAGCGATAACTGACAGTAGCACAGTGGAGTAACAATGGCAGAGTACACACACGCAATGCGAGGTTTGCAAACAACTATGGCTCACCTATACAGCGAACAAATCTGAGCTAGCGATGTCGGGATGTTGACGAAATGCGTTTCTCTGCTGCGATGCTTGTGTGCGATGAGTGTATTTACTTCCAGATGCTATATGTAAATTGCCGATGCTGTGGCAAAGCCGCTTGTGGGTAACTGATGAAATTGGCGGGGCGGTGGGTTGGTTTTCGGATTGCGGGTGATACACAGCAGAAACAGAATCGATTTATTGGCTCAGTTTCGCTGTTACAGTGCGTGGTAATGTGCACGCGGTTTACAATGCGTAATGTGCATTAGCGGCTGCAGGCTGTACGTGATGACTGGATGAAAAAGCATACGGGGTTTGGCAGTACCGATTAACACGCACAACACAGAGTTGTAAACAAACAATGTGCGGGTGGAGAGTGGCGACGGTGGGACGTAGCTGCAAATGGCAATGGACAATGGTGGCGGGTATTTTTGTCCAGCCACTCTCAAGCCAGCTCGGAATTCGTCAAATTCACTAATCCTACCTGATTGAATGTTGTGACAAACTCGTGTGGGTGATGCGGGCGGCAATGATGAGCGATTTGGTGCACAATAAATGAATTGCGGGTGGGCGGTTGCAGATGATTTACTGATGTATACGGACGACTCGATGAAAAAACCCATAATCACACCATCTACCAGAGCTGCGGCAATACACGTAAGCTGGTAGCAGCTTTCATCGTGATGGGCGATATGCAAAGGCGCGTCATCAGTTGGTGCCCAATCAAGGAAAAAAGGTTGCATATTGAGAATCAAAGGTCGGTTCTACAACTTCAGCATAATCAACAGCACAGCCAAACTCCGGAAGCACTGATGATGACATATACGTATTCTACGCACATCTGGAACGCGAGTACGACCGCTGCTCAAGCCACAATATCGAGGTCATCATAAGAGACCTGGTTGCGACAGTTGGAAAGTTCAGCGCTCACCAGCTGACGAACGACAACGGCCTCCGTCTCATTGATGAACGTAGCCATTTGTGGTACCTATTTCCAGCACAGCCTCCTTATCGCTGCACATGGAAATCACCATATCAGACGGAATCGCAAACCAACCATGTTCTCGTTGGTGGACGGCACCTCTCCGATATCATCAAGGTCAGAACCTATCATGATGCTAACATCGACTCTGATCAGTACCTGATGATGGTTAAACTGCGCTCAAAACTCTCCATCATCAACAATGTACGGTACCGACGGTCACTTCGATACGACCTAGATCGACTGAAACAACCGAATGACGCAACTGCGCACACATCCTCTTGAGGCTGCGTTGCCGGACGAGTGTGAGCTCGGTGGGGCCCCTCTTGAGGACTGCTGGAGTCGACGGGATGATTGGTTTGATGAACGGAGTCGACGAGATGATTGGTTTGACGAAGAGTGTGAGAGATTTTGGAAGACAAGGACGCAGCGTGGGCGGTAATGCTCCACAAAGGACCCGGCAGAACGTGGAACACTACAAATGTAAGCGGAAACAGCAGGCCCACTTTTTTCGAGAGCCTGGAAGAAGTGGAGTATGAGATGATGGAGCGGCTGTGCCGTTCTGAAGAAACACGAAAGTTCTACCAGAAGCTCAACGCATCACGCAAAGCTTTGTACCGCATGCCGAAATGTGCAAGGATAAGCACGGAAGCATCTTCACGGACGGCCGTGAGGTGATTGAAAGGTGGAGGCAGTAAATTGACGAACACCTGCATGGCGCGGAGAACGTTAACAGTGAGGATCAAGACAACAGGAGGCAATGACTATATCACTATGGCAGATGAAGGTAATGAACCCGCTCCCACGCTGAGAAAAGTAACGGCTGCCATCCAACAGCTCAAGAACAATCACGGCAACAATACAATTGAAGCTGAACTCACCAAGATGGATACGGAAAAGTTGGCTGTTTGTCTGTACCGACTGATAGTCAGAATCTGTGAGACTGAACAGCTACCGAAGGAGTGGAAGGTAGGGGTCATATGCCCCAGGGGTCATATGAAAGGCGACAAGTTGACAAGTGAGAACTTGCAGGCGTCCACCATTCTGAATGCCGCCTACAATGTGCTATCATCTTCCGTTGTCTATCACCTACAACGAATGAGTTCGAGGAAGTTATCAAGCCGGCTTAGTAAGCGGCCGTTCGACAACGGATCAGATCTTTACCGTGCGGCAAAATTTCAAGAAATGCCGTGAATTCCAGGTCCCTACGCACCACTTACTCATCGATTTTAATGCGGCGTACGACAGTATCAGTAAATCATGAATGAGAACGGTTTCCCCGGGAAGCTGACAAAGATTACAGCAACGATGGACGGTGTGCAAAGCTGCGTGAAGATTTCAGGCGAACAATCCAGTTCGTTTGAATCGGGCCGGGGACCTCGGCAAGGACTTTCCTGTCTTATGTTCAATATTACCTAGAAGTTTCATGCGAAGAACCAGGTTGAATTCGCTGTATCACTCGTTTGATGGCTTTCGGACACCTGACAGTGCGTTTACGGTCATGTATGAGAGGTATTTTCGTTTATTTCGAGTGATCTCAATTTCTTTAAATGATTACCGCGAGTTCCAAGCGAATGAAACTTCAAAACAAACTTGCAAGCCGTGTTCATATGTCTGTACAGTCTACAAAAATGAACAAAGATGTCTGTGATCAACCGAGTCAAAGTTACACATGTTTAAAAAACACTGCCAGGAATTATCACTCACCCTGTAAAGCGTTCCCGTATTTAATTTTTCTAACTTTGACAAATCATTATCCCGAGTAAACGCTAAAATTTCTACCAGTTGCAGTGTATGGTTTCGCTGTCAGTGGAGATATTCATCTTTACAAGGGCGCAAATGTTGTTTACCTCGAATTTACAGTCTTCCAAGTGGTGTCGTGGCAACAGGAAATCTAAAATCGAATGTTGGACAAATGTATAGACGTTCTCAGAACACTGTCGCGAATGAGCTCGGTGTTTCTCAGAAAACTGTCGCGAATGTAATCAACAAATTTCTGCAGGCTAAAACATGCAAGAACACGCGTTCAACCAGTCAAGCAATCCTGTTTTGGCCAGATTTGCCTTCTTGCCACTACTCAACAGCGGCTAAAAAATAGTATGAGGATAGTAGGATCGTTGTGATGCCGCGTTACGTAAGTCCTCCAAAATGTCCAGAACTTCAATCAATCATCTAGAGTAGAAAATTAACCCTTTTTGTGGTTTTTAGAACCACTGTTTTTTTAGAACCACTAAAGCGACCTGTTGAACAAATTCGCAAGCAAGGCATTCGCCGAAACTAAATCATGTTATATAACACCCTGATTGAATCCAAAATTTCGACTCGACTCGTGTATACAACCCTTAAAAGACGTTATTCAATGTTCCCTTATTAATCTAACAATAACAAATCTTACTAACAATAACACATTTAAACACGTAACAAATTCAACGGAATCAACGGACAAAAACCGCACAAAACATTCGAGACGAAACAAAACAATGAGATCGGATGAAAATGATGGATGTGTAAGTAGAAAGTTAGAGAAAAACAAAAGCGGTGTCTTGAGAGGTGTAAGTATGTTAGAAGTAGTAGTTGTAACAGTAGTAGTAGTAGAAAGCCAAAAAAACAAAACATGTTTAGAAGAGTAGGAAAAAAGTAAAATTTGATAATCGAGTTGGAAATATGGAGATTATGGAATTATTTAAAAAAAAAAATCACAACCAGCAGATACGAAAGATATGAAAAAGGACACTTAGGAAGCTGCCTTTGCTCTTTGGACATAGGTATCGCAGCCAGTCCCGTCGAGGGTGACCGTGGCGGATTTTTTTTTTCGCGTTGTGAAAGAGTTCAGGGGTGGAAAAAAAAAGTAAACAAACTTCGATCACTTACCGTTTGCTGAATCTGGTAGTAAGTCTTTGCAGGAAAGTTTTGCCAGTGTGTGGCGAGTCGCCGACGTTGCCTCCGGTGCCGGCATATGTCGTGCTGTTGCGGGATCTGGTTTGGCCTGTTTGCATTTATTTGTTTTTTGTTTGTTGGATTATAAGAAAAGATATATTAGAATTTCGTAAAAGCAGTCGTTTTTCGTTCAAATCAATCATTTCCAGTTGGTTGCATACAGATCGCTTCTTCGTTTGTACAACAGCTAGTACACAGTGTATTTGATGGAGTCCAATATTCAATTACAGAGCACTAGAGAGATTTACATAGAACGAGACAGATGTACACTGTACTGCACGTTTGAACGAAAGAATTGGATGCAACAACAGTTGGAAAAGTCGGTTGTAAAAGTACACTAAATGGGTGGGAAGGAAAAGCAAATGCAATAGAGCAGGGGGAGATAGCACGTAGGAGCACACTTACCCGAATGGAAAGTCGATCGCGATGGAACATTCCTGGGAAATGCAACCGGTTGTCTGGAAGAATTAACGGCTGGTGTAAGACTATTGCGATTCACCATGCTGATGGGTGGATTGGTTTGATTTTGTGATTTGGCGGTTGATTGGGGTTTTGGTGTTTGTTCAGATTTCCGGATGTTTCCATACAGATTTTGAGTTGGTGATTGGTGATGGTTTTTGGCAGGTTTCGGTGATGGTGTGGGTTGGTAGGTTTTGATTTTTGATTTGGTTTTACGAGTACGATAAAAAACGAAAAAAGAAGAGGGAGAAAAAGAAACAAGAGGAATAGAATATAAAAACAAAATTAATGATGAGTTACTGCAAAACTTAACTAGCTTACAATTACAATATATGTATACGCAATTTCCTTAGGGGGGGAACCCTTAATCACTTAAAACTAAACACCTCAAAAAAGCTAAAAGAAAACCACATAAGAGGAAACCAACCAGATAAGAAAAATAACAATAACGAGGATAAATCGAAAAAGAGCTCCTCTGCCGTCAATAGAAGTTGTTCGGGTTCTGAGCAGGAAACCAAATTTGAAAACCAAACGGAACGAGAGAAAGAACGGTCTACCAATTGCCAGAGTCAATGTCTGGGATTTGTTGGTGGGAGGTGTTATGTGGTGTAAGGATATGGATATCATTCGGGATTCTAATTACGACGAAGGTGGCATTTGCTGAACGCCATCAGGAATAATGGAAAACAACTAGGCAAGCAGTAACTAGCATTAACGGAACTAGGTGATGAATAGCATAAGATTGGTGCATGACAAATCCGGTTGCATACGAAATTGTAAAATATGTGCATGACAATTGAGTTTGAAATTTGAAAGAATATCAAAAACGTTGTAAATGAGAGCCATTGAAACTCAATTATTGATTTCAAGGATGGGTCCAAGGTGGATACAACACGCCATTATACTATACAATTTTGACAGTTCGGGTTGCATGTCACGGCTAGTGGTGGTAGAAATACCACATTTCAACATTTTTTGGTGACATTTTACACATTTCATTATGATTGAAAAAAATGTCATGACATTTCTTTACACTCTTCTACCGGCGCAACGAAAGATTTTTGCTAGCAAGGCAGGCGTAAAATGAATTGATGTCAAATCGGTTCGTATGCAAAAATGAACAAAGATTGGAATTATTAATCAAGTCATCAAATACAGTCAGTCAAATGAAATCTTAAACTGTTTGAGTCTGTCGACAAGGCGACATTTTTTCTTTCTCCGTTTTCTATCATTCGCGTACGCTTAAACTGTACCGGTAAAGAATTCCAAGTATGCGACAATCAACATTTTGCAGCAGTCGGAGGTTTTACGAAAAATGTACATTTACCACCACTGGGCTCTGCGTACATACTAGGTTAGTCAAAAAGTTTTGAAAGCGACATCTATGGAGCAGTAGAAAAACCAAAACTTGTAGGCCATTTTAATATATCATCTTTCAAAAGAACGTACTCAAAATTCTTTTCGATCTGTCAATTCATTCTTTGAAGTTGCCGTGTCAGTGTATTTTCAGGGTGGCCACACAATCTTAATATAAAAATTCCCGCATTTTTCCCGAATTTTTCCCGCATTTTTACCTTATTTTCCCGACTGTTGAGATGTGTTAATATAAATTACTTATAGCTAAATCTCTCAGCTCCCAATCTTTTTCCAGTTTGGTTCAGACACTTTTCATTTATTTAAAATACGCATTTTTGTGCCACAGAGCCGTTTTTCAACAAATGTTGTCCAATTTGGCTGCCCTTTTTAGAATTTGTCCAAACCATTTTCTGTTTTCTGGAATCCGGCACACAACTTCAGACGGCATTGAGCACAGCTGCCCAAATTCTTCTTTCACCATTTAACACGCTTACAAACGGAATTTGCCAAACTTCAAACACATTCGCCACCACATGAAAGATAAGTTCATTTCTGGCACTGGCCTGCGTGAAGCCTCACCTGTTACAGCCGTGTAGCCAGATCTTCTAAACGCACCACGCATCATCTCGTTTTGGTTGGGTTCGAAAAATTATCGATTAGTAAGAAGTTTAAGTTCTTCTTAAAACTTAAATAACCTGAGCTTTTGGGATGTTTTAGGAACGATTGGAAAGTTTCTCGATCACCTGGAACGATCCCTGAAGTTCTGGGAAGCTTCCCAAACTTATGGAAAAATCTTTGAATGTTTCCTAAACTTTTGAATGCTCAAAAATCCATTTTCCTGTTTATCTGGGACGTTTTCTGAAATTCTGGAAAGTTCCTCGATCTAAGGGGAAGTATTCTGAAATCTAGAAGATCTCAGGAGTACTGAGAAATTTCCTGAATTTCTGAATCCCCTGAGCATCTGGGAGTTTTTTCGAGCTTTGGAAAGTTCCCTGAACTTCTGGAAAATTCTCTGACTTTCTGGGACGTTCTCTGAACGCCTGAGATGTTTGCTGACCCTTTGGAAAGTTTCCTGATCTTTGGGGGAGTTCCATGATCTTTGTGAGCATTTTCTAAAGTTCTGAGAAGTTTTTTGAGTTCATGAGAAACCCTGAACTTCAAGGAAGTTTCTTGAACTCCTACATGTTGGCTGAACTTCCAAGAAGTTCTGTATATGTCTAGCAAGTTTCATGCAATTCTAAGAAGTTCACTAAACCTCTAGGAAGATCTGCAAACTGTTGAAAAGCATGAATTTTTTGACTGTTCTCTATTGGAAGTTCTACAATTTTCTGGAAAGTTCCTTGAACTTTTGGGAAGTTCCCTGAAATTTTGGGAAGTTCCCTGAACATCTTGAGTAGTTCTATGAACTTCTGAAAAATACCCAGAATAATCTGATAAGTGTTCTAAACTTCTGGAAACCCCATGAATTTCTGGATAGTTACCTTAACTTCTGTGAAGAACCCTTTACTTTTGGAAACTTCCCTGAACTCGTGGTTAGCTCCCTGGATGTGTAGACAATTCCCTGAATTTCTAGGAAACAATCTGAATTTCAGGAAAATTATCTGAACTTCTAGAAAAAATCCTTAATTTCTGGAAAGCTCCCCAATTTTCTGGAAAGTTCCCTGATTTTATGGAATGTTCCTTTGACATCAGGGAGAATAGCTAAACCTCGGGAAAGTCTAAGTCAAATCTAAGAAGTATACCGAGCTTCTGATAAGTTCTAATGAGTTTCTAAGCGCACTGAATTTATAAGATTTTTTTAAGACTCTTGAGAAGTATTTTTGTCCATCAGTTTCACCTTTTCCGATATTGGGGGACGTAAATACTGCGAGCCGTAAGTCTTAAAGACATATTTGCAAAAAATCCTCAGGGTTACCAACCCCCAAATTTTCGTCGAGAGAACTAGCTGAGAAACATACGCCAACATCCGTTAGGCTGCAGTGCACCTATGTAACACTAAGGCCAACATATCCAGCTGCATCTCAACAGCTGGAAAAAGTCATCTGTTGACTCTAGTTGTCGCATAAAGTCTAGTATCCCTTGGCATGTTGAAACGTCGCAGAAAGTGCTTCTTGTCATAGGTTGGCGTGGCGCTATCCATCACTATCAGCACTATCTAATATGGTTTGATGAGATGCATGCATTCACACACTCACCACCACTCAAACCAATTCATGGCAAAAAATTTGCGAAAAATCCTCGGTCTCTGAAAAAAAAACAAAACTTCTGGTCTCTGGATGTTGTATGATTAACAAGATGATAGGTGTTGGTGGATTTAACAACAAGAAATACTAAACGGGTGCGGGGAACGCAAAGTTGGTCTGTTTTAGCTGATTCTGTTAAAGTTAGCTAATGCAAATCAACTCTAAAGATGTTAAAATAGAAAACCGCTGAAGATGCTCTAAGCGGTACGTTTTGAACAGGTTGAACAATGAGATCGGAGACCGAGTAAATGACAAAAACGCTACTTAAATCATTTGGAAACGGTGTGAGTATGGTTCCTTCCATATCACAAAAATTCCCGATGACTTGAAATTCCCGCTTTTTTCCCGCATATTTCCCGATGATTCTGGATTCCCGCATTTTTCCCGCATTTCCCGATTTTCCCGAGTCTGTGGCCACCCTGTATTTTTTAAATCATAGTAAAATACGAATATCGTGCAGTGATTAATTTCTATGATTTGGAAGGTTTATCGGCTACTGAGATCTGCGCAAATATGGTGAAAGTATTAAAGAAGTCTTCTCCCTCATTTCCGACCATTCACCGATGGGTTTCGGAGTTGAAGCGTGGCCGTACAAGTGTTCAAGACAACCCACCCACCCAAATGCCGCATTTCCTAACAATGCAACTAAATCACGTTCGGATGCGACTCTGAGCAACATTTGCAGCAATTTCGAAAGTATAAAAAGGATTTTCTGCGTCAATTCAATCACTATGGATGAGACTTCCCTAGGAAAGGAAAATAACAAGCTGATATCATATAAATAACAAATTCTGTTATCTCAGTTATCAGTTTGATTTCCGCTGTTATCGCATAACAAATTTAGTTATCATCATTGGCAAATTTTGTTATCATATGTTATCATTTTGAACACACTATTTTTTATGAATGTTATAAGTTGAATTGTATAACTATAAATATTTCCAGCATATTTGAACAAGAAATTTTGCTTTTAATTAAAATATTTTTTTCTGTTATTAGCATAAGCATTTGATTTCAAATTGATAACATAGTTTGTTACTATTTTAATAAATTTGCTTACAATACAGGATTTGTTATCAAGTTGTTCGTAGTGATAACAAAATAAGTTATTATTATGATATTCAAGGAGTATTTTTTTGTTATTCATTCTGTTATTTTGGCTGTTTATTCAGCCTGAATCATAACATATTCAGTGATCAAAATATGATAACCTGGTATTAGAACTTGTTGTCAATTTGGTATAATCCTTTGCTCGGGTTGGGTCTACCACGATGATCCTGAATCAAAACAAGAGGCTAAGGCGTGGTGTAAACAAGGAACTTCGGCTGCGAAGCGAGTTCGAATCCAGAAATAGGCCAAAAATGTGTTAGCTTCAGTTTTTTGGGATGCAAAAGGAGTTTTCTTTATAGACTGGTAAGACAATCAACTCTGATTATTATTGTGACCTTTTGCACTAGTCTGATGAAAAAAAATTGTGAACAAAAACCTGGTTTACAGAAGAAAAGAAATCATTTTTCATCAAGACAGGGAAAATCAGTGGATAGGGGTTCGAATTGTTGCAGCATCCACCCTATTCGCCAGATTTAGCTCCTTCTGACTTCTAGCTGTTCTCACACATCACTCGCATTTTTCATCGTCGTCGTAGAGGAGTATTTTGCAGGCCTTTCAGGAAGTCAATTCCATGATGGTACAACAAGGTTGGAAGATCGTTGGATCAAGTGTACAGGGTGCGGCAGAAAATAATGCAAAAATGTTTAAACTTGAGTGTTGGGTTAATTCGTGTAGCTAGTGACTAATTTCTGTCGAAAGTGTAGTTCTTTATGTTTACTTTCAAGTGCTGCATCCAAACATTCTTTTTGTTTTATTGAAAATTCGTCAAAATGTTCGCGAAAGAAGTGATCACCAGTTTGTTGCTCGACCAGAAGAAGCCGAAAGAGATTGCCAAGGTGGTAGGGTGCCATTTGGCAACAGTTTATCGCATAAGCCAATATTTTGGAGAAATCCATGCGGAGAATCATTAAAGAAGACCTGCATGCATCTTCCAGAGCCAAAGTGAAACGCCACTTGATTACGGACCCGGCCTAGGAACTACGAGTGACTCGTTCCAAGAGATTGCTCTCCTTGTTGAAAAAATGATAATCCTGTTCTCCGACGAAAAGCTTTTCAGCATCGATGCTGTGGCCAACAGCCACATGGACCGGTTAATTTCACGGCAGAAAATGCAGAACGTTCCGGAAAAAGTAAAATTCAAATTTCAAACCAAACATCCGGCTGGTGTCATGATGTTTGGCTTGGTGGCGTCCAACGGTTTGAAAATGCCGTATATCGGAATTTCAAAGGACCAAGTGCTTCCCTGGGTGAAGGCCAACTTCTCCGAGGACCAAAACGTTGTCCTACAGCAGGATGAAGCGGCGTGTCACACGTCCAATTGAACCCAACAATGGTTGAACGATAACATGAAGTTTTGGCCGAAGGATTTGTGGCCCCCTAGCAGTCCAGATCTTAATCCGTTGGATTATTCAATTTGGGCCATATGTTGAAGCACGAGCCTGCAAAACATCACACCCTAGTGTGAAAACCCTGAAGTCAACCATAACACGCACATGGCAGTCAATGTCGGAGGACTACGTCCGAAAGGCAAGCTCTGGCTTCCGGCGTCGGCTCGAGAATGTTATTAATAAAAATGGAGAACACATTGAATAAATTTGTTTAAAAGGACTTTATAAAGATAACTGCACTCGAAAATGTTGATATTATTGCTTGAATTAGTTGAAAATTTGATTTGAAAGAAATAGAACAAATTTTCGCATTATTTTCTGCCGCACCCTGTATTGCTTTTGAGAGAGTATACTGAGCAAAAAACGTGATGTCCCCCCAAAAAGTGTATTTTATTTCCGCTTTCAAAAATTATCGACTAACCTAGTATACTATATGAAGAAGCTTGTTTTAGTTAGAATCCAAACACATAACTACATCAAATACATGAATATGTTTTAGAAGGCAAGAGTACAACTTTAAAAGAAAAATCTTATAGGATTTCGTATGAAGTTTATTGCTTGTTTAAAGCTTTTCGAAATTTCATTGTAAACGCTAACTTGACCGTTTGAATGAGATCAAATGTCTAAAAAGCAAAATATTGGCCACAGCTTGTTCGTTATTAGGCCACTCATTCGCCTGATAGTGCCTGATAGAGAAAATAATGAAATTTAACTGCCGCGTAAAACTTCCTCTCGTTTAATTTTAAGCCAAAGGAAGTGTAACAACGAAATTGTTTGCAATCTTGTATGCACCATACAACAATGTTCTTTTTAAGCCAGATAAGGCCTGATAATTTAAGCCAGATAAGGCCTGATACTAGTATGTTGTATGAAGATTGAGAACATTGTTGTATGGTGCATACAAGATTGCAAACAATTTCGATGTTTACACTTTCGGTAAAGCGGCAAAAAACATGACCAAATAGTTATATAATAGCCATTGTAGTAGTAGTAGTAGCTACATGTATCTGCATTTTTGGCAAAACTATAGTTTTTTCCAATTGAAACAATTGCAATGTTGAAAAATAAGTGCCCCAAATGTCAAATGTAATGTAAAACCATTTATAGCTAACTCGATTGTGAACATAAAATCAAGAGCTACAAAAGGAGCTGTAAAAAGGGCATACACGGTTGTTGTAAACAAAACATTGGAGGACATGTTCTCACCAACTGCAGTTTGCTAAACCTAATCAAGATCCTCAATAGTGAAACTTTCCGCTGCTCAACGCGTGAGTGTCCAAAGAAATTTTAAAAATCTGTTGAAAATTAATGTTTTGGGAGCGAAGCAAAATTTTGGGTCATTTTTAACCCTGAATGCACTATGTTTAACTTTTTCCTAATGCATTAGGAAGGTTAAATATTTAAGTGAGTATATTTTAGTGAGTTTACTTTTTTCGTGGGATATAATATAGTTTTTTAAAATGTCTGCACTGTCATGGGAAACATAATTATCGCATGTGACTTTTGGACAATTTGTATTATTTGTGCCTAACGCTAAAATTTGGTAAATACTCAAACATAGGTTATTAATTCTAGAAAAAACGTAGAAACGATAAGTCATTTTTTATGGACGTTTAATTGGTCCACTGAGGCTAAAATTTGTTCTAGTGACACTACAGGGTGCGGTAGGTAAAAATGCAAAAATTTATGGTCTTCCATCCAAGTCCCATTTTCAACTACTTTAAGAAATAACATTAGCATTTTCGAATCCAGTTATTCTTATTGGGTTGATTAAGTCAAATTTACTCGATGTATCCTGCATTTTGTATCAATGACATCCTCAAAGCGGCGCCGGAAGCTAGAACACACCTTTCGAACGATGTCCTCCGATATCGACTGCTGGGTACGCGTTCGTACAGACTTCACACTAGGGTGAGATGTTCTGCAGGCCTTTGCTTAAACCTTAACATTAGCATTAGCATTGACGTTTGCGTATCTCGTGGATGAAGCTACGATGAGGAATTATTCATTTAAGCCGTAGGTTTGATACGAAGACACTCCTCGATCACTCACCTGGCCACCTCCATCCCAACATTGGAGATAGGGAGGATTTGGTATCTACCTTAAGGGACCATGAGGAACCCACGTAGCCCCCAGTAGATATTAAGAAAATGGTAATTAATAGACGGAGAGAATAGCTAAACCGAATGCCCTGTTTGATGTACAGAACAAACATTTATTTAAAATTTTCGTTGGGAGCATCTAATCTAAGAATACTAAGTGATGCTCCATTTCACTGCAAACGGTTGGAACTAAGGCATTAAATCTCTCCGGTTCCTCTCCAGTTATGTAAAGTTATGAACCCTTAGGTAATCGAAAACTTCGAGGAGAACTTTGAGTTGAATTCTCAAAATCGCTTCATGACTTTGTACCATTTGTACATAACACAGGATGTTAGCCCTTGGTCGAATATTCCCGATCGTGTTTGCATCTCCGACTTCGGCAGTTCGGTTCATTTTGATTTATCCATGAGGCAGGAGCTTCATGGAATCCCAAAGCATCATATACCTATAATTGCTCCTGTGATATTTGATGCAAAGTTTTGCCAAGATCGTTCCACAACATCGTTCTGCACTGACGGATCATAGATAGAGGATTCCGCCGGCTATGGGATATGTAATGAAATTTATAGCGCCAAGCGAAAACTTCAAGCTTCTTGTTACGTATATGTCGCTGAATTAGCGGCAATACACTTTACACAAGAAATTATTATCAGTACTTCATTTTCACGCATATTCTCAGTTCTATAGACGCTATTCGCTCCTCGAGGCCGGTAAAGCACTCCTCGTACTTTCTCATGAAGTGCTTTGTATTGGTGCCTTCTCATTGTTCGAGTCTGAGCAAATGCAGGACTCGATTGCAAAGGTGGGCGCTATGGAAGCCGATATTTCAAAAACTGCAACCTTGTAACGGACCGAATCAAACAACTACGGCTGGAGCGCTCGAAACGTTTGGTGTCAGCATTAAAAAATTAAATTCTTCGATGTTTACCATCGATCTCGTATCTAACACACGGACAGACAGAAGAAGATTGAGGATGTTCCAGAGAACGTGAAATTCAAGTTTACAGCCAAACATCCGGCCGGAGTCATGATTTTCGAGGCAGTTGCGTCCAATGACTTGAAAATGCCCAAAGTATTTATCAAAGCTAGATTAATAGTTAATTACGAGGTTTACATAAACATTTTGAAGGACCACGTTCTGCCAACTTGAAAGTCAACTTTGGAGCAGACCAACACGTCATGTTCCAACAGGACGGAGCACCGTGTCATGCATCAAAAAGGCTCAAGCGTGACTGAAGGCTGAATTTTGGCCGAATGAAATTTGGCCTCCTAGCAGCCCGGGCTTGAATCCTTTGGATTACTCAATATGGGCATATGTTCAGGCTAAGGCCTGTGAACGTTCTCACCCCAGTGTTGGCGCCCTGAAAGCTTCCATTACCAAGGCATGGAAGTCGACGACTGACTCATACATTGAGAAGGTATGTTCTCGATTCCGTCACCGTTTGGAGAAGGTGATCGATAAAAACGGTGGCTTAATAAACGATTCCCATAATAAAATTATGATTTTTTTTATCATTTTCAATGAAAAAAAGTTTTTTGAAACTGAGGTAAGGATTTTTTTTTTTGGGGATACACTGTAGCTGCCAATTCAATACTGGCTTATTGCCACTCTGAACAGCTCCAAGGCTGCCTAACGAATGGAGCATTTAGCGAAGGTGTACCTCGTTCACTGCTGCATGTAAGATCTCCCTTACTTGAATTTGAAGTCTGTGATAGGAGAATACTTGGCACTTAGTAAATTTACTCTGCAGAACGAAATTATCAGACATCATCTTATATTGGAGTAGATGCGTGGAAATATTTCCGATCGATTGGGGCAAACATTTTGAAAATGTTTGGAGAAACGACTGAAATATTAACGCTCAAAACTTGACCACTTTTTTTGATGGACGCAGTAGATTTTTTTTGTATTGTTCCCCAGTATAGAAAACATAGTCCTTGGTCAAAATGTATCGCCGAGGAAGAAGATTTAACTTCAAATTACCTAATACAACCCAGCAATCAAATAAAGTCATCGAAAAACCTTGAAGTTTGTCAAAATAGTTTGCATATCAGGTTTAATCAACTTCTTCTGGGGGGATTAATGCAATTAACGAATTTCACGCCAACTCATCCAGTGTTTGGCAGCATCCTCTCAGAATACAATGAAACTTTGTGGATGTGTAGGCTATGCCTTTTCAAGCAACTTTGCGTACTTTGTTTTTTTTTTCAAAATTTATCTAGACTGCCATTTGAAAATGGCTTAGGTTTTTTGATCGTTTTTTTTCAATCAAAATAACTCAAAAAGGACAAGACATACAAAAAAGTTATTTATGGGTGACTTTTAGAAATATGTCTGAAATTTTATGAAAAAAAAATAATGGAAAAATCAATTCTTACAAACTAAAAAAAACATTTAAAAATTTTAAGTCAATTTGCAAAAAAATGGCTATCTTAGAATTGGACATTTTTTTCTTAATAATGGCAATATAATTGTCTAAACTTTCGCTAGATGGGCACTTTTAAGAAAAAAAAAAGTTTTTGTAGCAACAAATTTTTCATGTCAACATAATTCAAAAAGGAAAAAATGATGTAACTATCAAAAATATTTCATGTCCTATTTTTACCGTGTATCGCGTATAATTTAGTCCTTAAACCTCACAGAAGCCAATTAAATATATATAATGACAATTTGGATTTTTAAGGGTCTTTGAATTGTTTGAAAAATCAAGGCTTATTATTAAATTAGATTTTTTTTTAAACTTAAGTGATAATACAGTTAAACCAGGTGGTTGATCCTGTTTATCACCAAAACTTTGAAGTATATTACAAGAACGACAATTGGATAACAAAAGCATTATCATAATATCTGAAGCATTGTTATATCCATAATTGCACATCTAGCATAATTGCTAGAGGAAAAAAATCATAGATCAACCCATCCGTTTATCGATAAACGATTCACTTTCTGTTTGTACATGCACGTTTTCCACGAGATGGCTTGTTTCACATCGCTAATAAATCACGAGACCGGGAAAATGATATGCAATTAACATTGAGCGAAGGGCCAGCACTGCCCTACATCAACGTAATCACTTGATGACGCGATAACCTTCCAATTCAAATTTAATATATAGCCATCAAATGAGTGGCAATCAATCATGCAAAACTCAATGTTAGCTGACCTCACCAGGTTTTTTCCTTTAAAGGTTGACTTTTGTAGAGGAAAATTCCTTGATGGGCATCACTAGAAATCAATGAAACTCAACTGACCATAATGGAAGTTTAATTTTAGACTGCTGGTGAACTACAGTGTACCGATAAATCGTTCTTAAAATAGGAGAAGCCACGTTTACCATAGCCCCTCCATTAGTTTCCCAATATAGCAACTTGGTCTCGAATATCACCCAGCTCTGACGGCACTAGAAGTTCTTTCTCATCAGAAGACCAAGAAAAGTTTTGTATTCGGGTGATGGCTAGCATTACCATATCGATGTAAATCGGTTTTCATTATGCAGACCTCTTACGACGACGAGCACAAAACAACAGCTTGCGAAAAGTCCAACAAATGCTCAATGGCACCGACGTTGAATAACTTTTCCATGTTATTAACTGTCGTTTCGAGCAAGAGAAAGGGAACGGAGTTGCGGTGTTTGTTTTTCGGTACGATATGTTCCAGGATAAGTTGAATGAGTTAAAGTTATGTAAACCATGCAGAATGAGGATAAATAAAATATAAGATTGATTTTTGTACAAACTATCGCGAATCGACTTTTAAGAGATTGGGAATGAAAAAGAGCTAACACAAACGACAAACTTGAAACAAGTAGGGAAAAGCTCATGCCACATTCAAAAACATTCCAAATTAGAAAAAAAAACACAAACACAACAACAACAAATCCAACCTCTACAATCATACACAAATTTCCATAGAGTAGAGTATTAGAATAGTTTACAAGAAAACAACGAAATGCGATCTTAGGTGAGAATGAAAAGAAAAAAATCTAGAAGAACGAGACGGATAGTGAACAGAGTGAGAAAGAAAGAAAAAGAGCCTAACGAACGAAGAATACTCTGAGACTCCACAGTTTTATTAAAGTGGTACATTGGCAGTTGTGACTCACCGATAGGTTTTTGTTTTTAGTTTTGGTTAGAGGTTGGTATTTCGCGTTATTCGTTTTTTTTTGTGTTAGATTTTGACAGCGCGCGAAGATGTTTTGGTTTTGGTAAACGCAAAATTGTTTGTCAAAAATATAGGTACCGAGACGAGGTGTCGACCGGATACGGAAGAAGTTCGGTAATTCGGGAGAAGAGAAAAGAATGAGAAACAAAGAACGTTCAGTGAGTTTATTCTTGGATGCGTATTATATGATGGATTCCGTCCCTTTGGTGCTGCAACTAGGTAGCATTATGAAGAATTTCATAGAGCTACGGTTTGAAGCAACAATGGTGCGATTTGTACGTTTTGGTATGTGCAAAGCTAGGATGAAAAATTTGGAATTTTTGTGCAAGGCTAGGAAAAAAATTGATTATCATAAAAGCTTTGAATGCAGTATAACATCTTCTATAAGCGAACCTGGCGAAGACGGTCAGATGCATTCCAATCACGCCAAAGGCACGACCAACAAAAGGTTCTGTATAGATTAAAGTTATAACATCAGTGAAATGACAGGCGCTTTCGTTCAGTGGAAAACAGTTTGACAGGAATTTAAGATTAATATCCGGGCTAGGCAGTCCCCGGGTGAAACGGCACCTGACGCTACTAAGAAGCGTATCGTGTCGAAAGCCCCAGTAGGGAAGCGAACCTACGCGAACGTGGCGGCGGGATCCGAGGGTCCATCCTCGCGCTAAGCCCAGCGCGAACGGCCGACATCCAGCTCGCGTTGTGTCTCAAGCGCCGAAGGGGGTCCGAGCGGCAGGGTCCCAACGACAACAGCCATAACTAGCACAGAAGCAGACGCTAGTGCTAGGAGGGGGACGAGTAATGACCCCAGGCGTGGCAGGGAAAGCCACTGGAATAAGGACAAAAAAAGAAAAGGACAAGCGATAAGTGACCCCCAAGCGTAACCGCGAAAATGCCCTCATCGCCAAGACCGAGGCGTCAAAGTACTCGGAGGTCTTGAAAGCGATGCGCGGGAACGCTAAATTGGCAGGCCTAGGCGCTGACGTGCGGAGTATTCGCCGCACCCGCACCGGCGAGATGCTCCTGGAGCTAAAAAAGACGGCCTTAGGTGAGGGTGTGGAGGTACGCGCCTTCGTCTCGCTGGTGACGATCGAGTGTAAAAACCTGGATGAGATCACCGAGGCGGACAAAATCTCCACTGCACTTAAGGAACAGTGCAAGGTCGAGGTTGCTGCCGCAGACATACGTCTGAGGAAGGGTCCACTCGGGATCCAGGTGGCATCCATGAGGGTAGCGACAGCCGCTAGCGGTATTCCAACGAGCCAACGATAATGCAGGTAACCCAACTAAACCTGAACCATTGTGAGGCCGCCCAGCAACTGCTGTGTCGGACAGTTAGCTAGTCGGCATCGGATATCGCCATAATTTCCGACCCAGCAGGCAACGGGAACTGATTTGCGGACAGGTCCAAAATGGCGGCATTATGGACGACGGGCAAGTACCCGGTTCAGGAAGTTGTGTCTACCACAAACGAAGGCTTCGCGGTTGAAAGAGTGAATGGAGAGTTCTTATATGTTGGAGAACTGTTCGATCGTATGACAACGGAGCTAACTGGCCTGAACCCGTTGGTAATAGGGGAGGACTTCAACGCTTGGGCGCTCGAGTGGGGGAGCCGCCTTACCAACCTCAGAGGCCAGACTCTTCTAGAGGTCTTGCCTAGGCTCAATGTGGACCTAGCCAACGTGGGTACCAAGAGTACCTACCATAGGAACGGAGCAGAATCGATCATCGATATAACATTCAGCAGTCCTGGGTTACTCAGCAATTGGAGGGTGGATAATGGCTACACCCATAGCGACCACTTGGCGGTTCGTTATTGTTTCATCCACAATACAAGGCAGCGTGCAGAAGGAGGAGCATTCACTCCATTCGCCCGCAGATGGAGAACGTCCTAGTTTGATGAAGATACTTTTAAAGAGGCGCTTGAGAGGGAACGAAACTCACGCGAGACCCAGGAACCTTGCGGCGAAAGACTCGTTATGACACAAACGAGCATGCGATGCGACCATGCCGAAAGAGTCAAACCGAGGAATGGAAGATCGCCGGTGTATTGGTGGACGGATCGCCAACCTCCGAAGAACATGCCTCCACGCAAGACGGAGGGTGCAAAGAGCGCGGTCAGACGCCGAGAGAATCGAGCGTAGAGGAGCGCTAGTCACCGCGAAGGCCGTACTAAAGGGGGAGATAAAGGCCAGTAAGCGAGCCTGCTTCGAGGGTCTGTGTCAGAAGGCCAATACGAATCCGTGGGGTGACGCCCACCGGGTAGTAATGACCAAAAAACAAAGGATCGGCGGCTCCAACCGAGCGTTCATCAGAGCTGCTGCAGGTTCGTTGGGGGACTTTTTCCGAACCATGACCCGAGTCCATGGCCCCCTGCCCCATGCCGCAGTAGATTTGTCCCATGACCACCGTTTCAGTATCCCAGACCTTAATGCTGTCATAGCGATGGAAGGGTGGACGGCTCAGCCAAACACCCGAGACCACGTGGGCATTGACAACGATCCCGACATGTTCAGGGTGGTGATGCAAAAGTGTCTGAACTAGGGCGCCTTCCCGGACGCCTGGAAAATTCAGACCCACCCTTGTGTTGCTACCAAAGATAGGGAAGCCACCAGAAGATCCATCGGCATATAGACCTATATGTCTGTTGGATACAGCGGGTAAGGTGCTCGAGCGGGTAATCCTCAACAGACTGAGTGAGTTGGCAATCCAGCGCAAGAGGCGAGGAGTACGATACTGTGCAGTGGTCACCCTTGACGTGCGAAATGCATTCAATAGCGCCAGTTGGGTGGCTATCGCTGACTCGCTTCATGTTCCTGGGTACCTGTACAAGATTCTTGGTAGTTACTTCCAGAATCGCGTACTGGTATACAACACAGAGGTCGGCCAGAAACGTGTCCAGATCATCGCAGGCGTCCCCCAAAGTTCGATCCTGGGTCCGGTGTTATGGAACACGATGTACGACGAGGTACGGCGGATTGAGTTCCCGAGCGGGGTGAAGATAGTCGGGTTCGCGAACAACATCACCCTGGAGCTATGTGGTGAATCCATCGAAGAGGTCGAGTTAACGGACTCGCACTCCATCGGCATTGTGTAGAGATGGATGAGCTCCAGGCAATTGGAGCTAGCCCACCATAAAACTGAGGTCACGGTGGTGAATAATTGGAAATCGGAGCAACATGCGACGATCAGTGCGGGTAAATTCACAGTAGAATCGAAGAGGTTCTTGGGGTATCTTGGGATCATGATCGACGGTAAGATGCCCTTTGTCAGTCACGTCGATTACGCCTGCAAGATAGCCTCTATGGCTATATCAGCACTATCCCGCATGATGTCGAATAGCTCGGCAGGGTAAGGGAGTAAGCGTAAACTCCTGGCCAGTGTCGCCCTGTCCATACTTAGATACGGCGGGCCGGCATAGATCACCGCTTTGAGTACCAAGAGCTACGTAAGTAAGCTAGAGAGTACGCACAGGTTTAGGTGCCTAAGAGTGGTTAGTGCATACCAAACGGTATTACGCGACGCGGTCTGCGTCCTAGCGGGGATGATGCCAATAGGCATGGTCATAAAAGAGGACGTAGAGTGCTTCGAACAACGTGGAACAAGAGGTATTCGGACCACTAGAGCCGCATCCATGGTTAAGTGGCAAAGGGAATGGAACAACTCCACCAAAGGTCGGTAGACTCACCGATTAATCCCGGAATTAACCGGGTGGGATGGTAGACGACACGGTGAAGTGAACTTCCACTTAACGCAGATATTGTCAGGCCACGGCTGTTTTAGACAATACCTGCACAAATACGGGCATGCACAGTCCTCCGCATGCATCGAGTGTGCGAGAGTCGAGGAAACTGCGGAACATGTGTTCTTCGCATGTCCTCGCTTCGGCGGCGCGAGATCCGGCATGATTGCCGTTAGCGGTCACGACACGACTCCGGATAATTTGGTCGGATGTGCCAGGACCGGGACGTCTGGGACGCGGTATACGTAGCAGCCTTCCAGATTGTCCTCGATCTCCAACAAAAATGACTCCTCGAAGTAATACTGAAAGGTGGTTATGTGCTATGGGATATGGAACCTTGGTCATATGCAGACAGGGAAGGGGAGCTGCTCTCTTCGAAGGGTGCAGTTTATCTGAGCGTCTGTTTTCCATGTTAGAAGCAGCTGATTATTGTTCTCGTACCAGCGAGGCCGAGCCAGATTTCGAACGAATTATCGTGCTGGTATTTGCGAAAAAAGCAACCATCAAAAGAAATGTTAAATTTTACAATTTGTCAAACTTTTGTCTTCCACTGTTGTTTATGATAGTAACGTAAGGACCTGATGAATAACTCAAAAAAGCAATCCATCGCTGATTTTTCGCAAAATGTTCAACAGAATATACAACCAAAACGGGGATAAAAACTGGCTGCTTTTGTTATACATAAACCTAAAAATCACGGCCTACAAAATTAACATTGAATGAAATTGAATTTCCAATTCCTTTAAAATGACAACAGTTTGAATACTGATTCTTTTTACTAGTAACAAATGGTGATTTAACTAAAAAAGTAAATAATAAACATAATTGAACGATATTTACATTAAAAACTACGAAGCCATAACACATCGAATGTCGATAAATATTAGAAAATCGAAAAAAGAAAACTTTATCCAAATCAAAACATAAAACTGTAATAATTAGCAAACCAACAGAAAAAAAAGTCAAAAAAATAACAATGATTTCAATTATATGAGTGTGTGGTAGTGGCGATAGTACAAGATGAAGATTATGATGGTAAATGGCGGTGGTGTCTATCGAGATGTGTCAATGTAGATATTATATAGAGAAAAAGAGAGCGAGAGAGAGCTAAATAATGATATTAGAGTAACGAAAACAAAACCAAAAAAAAAAAGTAACGAGAGAATGGGGGCACTCGCGGAGGCCTATCTCATCTCCAAGCAATACCTTTGACGGAGGGGATCGGTTGTGGCGGCGCTGTTGGCACTACTGTCGGCCGACGGTCCCGGGCTCGATACGGACGCACTCTTCACGTGACCTTTGCCACTGCCCGCTCCGGCCGAGCTGCCGCGGGTGAATTCCGGTATCGGACCAATGAAGCTGTGGTTTGTTTGTTTGTTTGTTTTGTGTTTGTTGACCATGCATGATGTTAGTATTGATGTTGGTTTTTATTGTATATGTTTTGATGCGTTTGTCAATTTCGGTTGAGCGTGGCAAAGTTCGTGAATCGGAGCGACGTCATTCGAGGGGCGGTTCGAATCGGAGGAAGGTGGTGGTTTTACGCGGTTTATGTTTATGGGTTTTGAGGTTAGGGTTATTTTTTTTTCGTGAGAGAAAAAGAGATAAAAAGGGGAGAGAAAAAAGAGAAAATCGGTTGGAAAATTTGGTCTTCATTAGTATACATCGTAGTTGGTGATGGTTAATAAGTTTTGAATGGTAAACGACATCGAAAACATTGGCAAATGTTAAACCAAACAGAATGCTAATTAGTAAAACAAATGCAAATTGTGACATATTAGTCTGACTTTGTCGGTAAAAGAAGACGAATAACAGCAATCGTTGATAAAAATCATTGAGGAAACGATGAAAAATATACTACTCTTTGTACAGCGCAATGATGGGCAACGGGAATCCAACAGAAAATGACACACACTATCCTTATTATTATTTTTTGATATCCATCGAACTGAAAACTTCTAATTAATTTGTATGTTCAAATCAAAATACCAGAACAAGTAGGGATGGAAACCTCAATCGGATTCGAAACTATGCTATTTTCAGAAGTTGTCAATCTACGGGAAAATGTTCTTTAAAAAAATAGCTAAAAAATACTCAAAATGCAAAATGGAAATCGCAAAAATATGGTAGAAACCCAAAGAGACTCAAAATGTGTCGAACTGGTGGATTAAACTGAGATTGGAACCGATGGACAAGAACTACCCTGGCATAATGTGTAGGCAGTGACGTACGATTCGAGTGTAGTTTGACTTAACGATAAAATGCGGATTGATGAGAGAGCGGATGACCTAAGGCCTAGCAAAATCTCAGGATAAACTTTTTTGCTTGAAAAACAAAAAGAACTCCAGCATTTAGGGAACAATACGTACGTGGGATCCGTGGTGGCGTTTGTCTTTTCCGTGGAGGATGTCTTCTCGTACAGCGTCGTAGACCGTCTCGGCATCAGACCGGCACTGGGACCGACTGTTCGGTTACCGTTGCTCGGGTCGAACTTCCCGGTTGTCGTACTGGTGGTACGGGGTTTCGCCGGGCTGGAGATCGATGCTGAGGTGGAATAAGTTAGAAGGTTAGTTCCAGACAAACAAGTATTAATGCCATAATCCGAATGAACTTACAGTTATCCGCCGATGTGATCGGTTTGGTTATGCTCGACGCCGGCCTCTGGTTTTGTGCGGCTAATCTGGCCGTATTTTCCTTCATGGTGGCTGAGTCTATAGTATTCTGTCGCTTGAAATTACTGCTACTGCAGATGATTGATTGAACCGAGAACGACAAAGCAGATTACAACTAGGCTATTTCACACGCGCCAACGCACAACAATAATACTTACGCTGATGTCCTTTCCGAGGTGCCACTGCTGGCCCCTGAGCTGTGATTGTTACTGCTGGCGGTGTTGTTGACCGCTGCGGTACCGGCCCCACTGGCCGTCGAAGCACCGGTTGCTGCTGAGCTGGCACCGGTGGCAGTACTGCCACCGCCACCGCCTCCGCCCCCGGTGCCACCGGCGGCTGCTGCTGCGGCTGCTGCCACTGCCGCCGTCGGACCGACACCTGTAATGAAGCGTTGGAAAATCTCTAAATTTTTCCCGATTATACCATCAAGCCCGGAGCAGCTTCTGGGAGAATGGGTTAGTAACTAGGGGTCAAACTTTTGACACTTGCAGTTCTATGAGGGGTAGGATTTCAGGGACTGGGATACGGTTAGCGAGGAACGGATGCTAATCTATAGCTAAATAGAAGCGTTATGACATATGTGAGAAGCTTTAGACGACCTGCGAGACGCTCGCTGCTTATTAGCGATGTCAAGGTCTCAAGCTTCCCACTCGCTTGCACATTTTGCTGAAAATATGCTCAAAGGATACACGGTGATGAGCCGATTATCCGGTTATTAGTAAATAGTGGGTAAGGGTTAGACACATTGTAGTTCTACCGCTACATCATCCCATTTGTGTGCATGACAAGCAAATTGAGGGGAGAGGCGTGGCGGTAGCTTTTGGGAAGCTCGATTCCTGCTGCACTGCCGTTAGATGTACTTACGTAAGGTTTCACCCCCACTCGAGGCTCGTCTGCTCGGTTTTGTACTCGATGCTGATATACTTCGATGCACGCCTCGGTGCGTGGGACTTTGCACTTGGGAGTTGCCAGCGGCGGCACCCTCGTTGCCGGCGATATTACGTAGCGACAGAGACGATCCGGACCGGGACCCGTCCGACTCGGGCTACGGTTTGCAAATTTGTTTCGTGGAAGAGGAAAGGGAAAAGAAAATGTCGATTAGTATTCAGCTTGAGACAGATTGATTCTGGTGTGGGAAAGAACAAAATAGGGTAAGCTTATTTGTAGGCATCTAAAAGTATGTATAGTCAATGGCTGTTGAACGAATACACTTGTTGCACGTTTTGGAATGGGTACATGTTCTATCAAAGACTCTGAGCCACGTGAGAAATTAATTTGTTTATCGTCACAAACAATTCACTTGATTTAAATTTATTAGAACGCGGAGTCACAAGTCTTCCACATCATCATCATTCAATTAAGAAGGCCATAAGGCGGACGGCTCACTCGCTCCGTAGCCAAACCCGTGGAGCTTCCGTTGATAATAAATGGTATGCATGAAACGAAGCAACACATACTTATTTTCAGATAGAGAAGTGCCGTGTTTAGTGTCCCTTAGATAACTGAATAAGGGTACTTGTTTGTGTTGTACTGTTTTAGAAAATTCATAACAGGAGGTGACATGACTGTTTGGAGTGCTGCGTTGTATTGAATAATTACGAGCCGAGTGGACTAAAAGCCAAATCCTTTTGGCTTCTGAAGTGCTTTATCCACGAAAACTTCGAGTCTCTTTATAACTCAAAAATTGATTGATGGATTTGAAGTTTTTTTTTATGTTTCATGGGAAATCAAGAATAACGAATTGATATTTTCTTGCGTTGTTATCGGCCAAAACGATTTTGAGCTAGCTAGGACATCACCACTGGTCGGCTTTATAGAACTTATAGCTGCTCATAATCCATCTTCACGTACGTTTCGTCGTCCATGAGGAAGAATCCTTCGTTCTTCGTAAAGACCTCTTTGTACAACTTCCGGGCACGTCACTTGGCCACTATATCCTGCTTCAGTGTCCTATTTGGTTGCTTACTGGTCTGAAAAGATCGAAACCCATCTTGAAGGCGAATCCTTCTGACGGTACTTTGGCTGGCATTGAATTTCTTGGCCCTAATCGTTCTCAACAACTTCAAATGTAACCTCCGATCTTTAGTTCCACTACCACGCTTGTTATAATCCCGTCTTCCGTCGATCGATAGTATGCCACTCATTTAATTTTCTGTGTTATCTAATCCACAGATTTGGCATTAATTCATGGGATATATCATGTAAATTTAAGTCAAATATCGCTGAAATCAGGTCGGTTGCATAAAAGATTGCAAACAATTTTGTTGTTTACGCTTGCTTTGGCTTACAATTGAAAGAAGGGAGTTTTAACAACACGTCTGTTAGAGTTCATTATTTTTTCTGTGTAGGAGCGGTGCGTCCAGATATTAAATGACTCAAGCCTTGCTGTAATTTTGGTTTTTCTAAAGCTCGATTCAAAGTAAATCTGGAAGCACGGTTTAATACACCTACGCGTCTCTGGTGGTTGGAACAAAAAACCTTTGAAAGGCATTTGTTGATGTTTCATTGACGAAGAAATTGGTGAAAAGGGTGAAATGGGTTTTTCTCGATTGATCGACGCATCTCGAAATTACGGATCATGGAACTTGAGAAAGGAAAATTAGTTGTTCACATATATCTAGATAATCCTTCGTGGTCTGCCTCAAAAATAGCAAAAGTGTTAAAATTCCCAAAGTCAACGGTGGGTCTTGCATTCAAACATTACAAGGATACTATGAGTGTGGATAGAGCACAGCGCATCTATCATAAAAGTGGCACTAGGGACAAAGAGCTGAGGAGAAAGGTGTCTCCATACGTGATTTGGCAAAGAAGTACGATTCCAACTTTTCCACCGTGCGTAACATCCTTTCAAGTTCTCTTGGTATTAGGCCTTTTGTGCCAGTAAACATCCCAATCGCTCTCTGAAACAAAATATAGTGGCTAAAAAGCGAGCATAATTACTATACGAACGAGTTTTGACGAAATTTGATGGCTGTATTTTAATGGATGACGACACATATGTCAAAATGGATTATAAACAAATCCCCGAACGAAAATTTTACCTCTCAACGTGTCGTGGGGATGGTCCTTACAGATAAAAATTTGTTTTTGCTGATAAGTTTGCTCGGAAATCAATGATTTGGCAAGGAATCTGCAGATGTGGCCTTAAAACTAAGGTTTTCATCAAATCTCACACAATGACGTCGAAGGTTTACATTAAAGAGTGTCTGAAAAAGCGGATTGTACCCTTCATTCGGCAACACAAGACCAACGTTATGTTTTGCCACTACTCTAAGGAGATACTAGAATGGTATGCAGCAAACATTGTTAATTTCGTCGCCAAAGAGATTAATCCTTCGATTTGCCCTGAGTACAGACCGATCGAAAAATATTGGGCAATTGTCAAGCGAAAACTTCGAGGATGCGGTAAAAAAGTGACAAATGCTCAACAAATGCGTTAAAGTGGAATAAGTTCGCCGGTACAGTATCACCAACGACTGTGCAGATCATGGTGGCATCGATCACAAGTAAAGTGCGACAGTTCGTTCGAAACTGTGACGTGTAATAACTTGTTATATATCGTTTGAAAGCTGAATAAATACCCTTTTGTTTGACCGTGTTGTTAACCAACCGTGTATATTGTTTAATTCTTGAATTATGATCACTTGATTCCAAATTTACTTTGAATTGGACTTAAGTTTAATTTGAATTTCGACATTGAGTTGGCACGCGCTTGTCGCTGTAGTCCATCTGTGTGCGAGTTCCTATTTGATTGATGTACTATTTGTATTCATGCTGTTTGCTTTGGACAGAATCAGGTGATTGTATGTATGTAGCTCCGGATGGCGGTGCGCTACTTCTGTAGAGACATTCATACATCCCTAAGCATCTACAGAGCGAAACTTGCTATACCAAACAAAGACAGAGCATCATCAATAATTTCCGGTGAGATCTGTCTGATTATACTTAAATCCGAAGGAATGCTAAAAAATTGCTTTAGAACAGTATGTTATGATGATGGAAGTCTCTATGGCTTATGGCAAGTGAAAGTGACTTCGAAATGGATTTAAGTGACCAGGCATTCCGAATCACCTGTCAACTCCCGGAATGAAAAGGTTCGCAGTATCAAAAACTGCCAGTTAAATTGCAAACATGCAAACAACTTCCATAAATACACTGAGGTTGGCGTTGGATAATTGTTGGATGTAAGCTTTGATGTATGTTTCGTCATCCATTTTAAAGCAATTGTATCTGGTCAACAACTCCATGTAGAGCTTCCTAGAGTGCTTGTGTACTCTTGAAACGGTTAAATAACAGATTTGCAGCACTTTCCCCAAATCATCAAGGGACAGCTCAGAACTTCCCATGTGAGCGTGCAATATTTTTTCACACGTCTCTTCTTGACTCACTTAAATCTTAGTCGCAACAAACCATACAACTACGCAATTCACAAGATGTAAACATTACAGTTCAAAGAAAAACCGTGCAAAATTTGATTAGAAATTAATCAGTGGAAGTATAAACTTGAAAGTATAAATCGACTTACTGAGAGGAATTTTCATGCAGCTCAGGAGCTTGAGGAAGCTTCCGTAAACTTATCACAGTCAATTTTACAGGGTTTACAGGCGAGCTGTCCGGTTACCTTGCATTCCACTAGTAGAGATGTATCTTGATGCAATAAGCGCTTAGAAATGCTCAAGAAAAAGACTAGAAAATTCTTTAATAGAGCAAAGAGAACCATAAATGGGATCAATATAGAATTGCTCTAACAGAATACAACAACGAAATACGAAAAACAAAACGCTTGGACTGGAAGCGTACATGTAAAACGTTGAAAACACTCATGTGGTTGCAAGACTACAAAAAGTCATCTCGAGAGATCATACTAATGTTGTTTGTTTGTTTGTTTAGGCACTGTTAAAAAAGAAAATGACTGCCTTGCTTCTAACGGATTTGAAACTTTGGAAGTCATGATGCAGACACATTTTCCTTGTTCAGTAGTATTCGGAAACAACGATAGAAACAAATCACAGTGCTCCATTGATGAAGAAATACATCAGAGGAATGAAATTAACATGGGAAGTAATCTCGAAAGCTTTCCAACATCTTTGAATAATTCAATAAACCTAGCTGATAAAATATTTTCTAGACCGAAAGTAGAGTTGGCAATTCTTTCATTTGATCCATTCAAATCACCTGGTAAAGATGAAATGTCGTACGAATATGTTAAAAGCAAGTTGGCTATATTCCAACAGCATGGCGTCAAGTGCGTGTTGTTTCTATTACGAAGGCTAACAATATTGGTTTATTGGGCATCACATTAAAACAATTTATTTGACAAATAGTCCTCTGAACAGGTGTCAGTTTGCATATCAAAAAAATAGAAAAGAACATATAAGAGATTATGCTTGCAACTTTTCTTAATATAGAAGAAGCATTTGACAACGCCTCGCACAAATCTATGATGAGAACAATATTAAAACATGGTTTTGACATATGTATCGTAAAATGGATTAATAAAATGCTATCTGCAGAGCTTGGTAGTGCGTCTATATCCGTGAAAAAAGTAAAAGGGTGTTCACAAGGAGGCGTTCTATCGCCTCTTCTCTGGTCATTAGTGGTTGATGACCTACTGACAAATCTAGAATCACATTAGATGCGATTCTAAATTTTCTTCCGCTGCACCAGTTCATTCAATTGGAAGCCGAAGAAAGTGTACTTCGTCTCAAACGGACTAAATCATTCCTTGATGGGAACATCAGAGGACATTTAAGTATTTTAAATTACATTCAAATTAACCCATTGCTTATAGTCAATAAAGACTGGATGGAAACACAATTCAACTTTATTCGTTCATTCAATGTGATAGAACCAGACCGCACTGTTTGGGTGGCAAGAGGACCACAAATACGTCCTGGATCTATCGTATTCTATACTGATGTGTCAAAACAAAATGATCAAGTTTATTTTCAGTTTCAATGGGTAGATGGCCAACCGTCTTCCAGACTGAAATTCAAGCAATTGTGGAATGTGCTTCCTTTTGCTTAAAAAGGAATTGTAAACAAGCAAATTTATGTATTTTCACTGATAGTCAAGCAGCTCTACCTGCATGGACATCTTTTACATTTACATCAAAACAAGTATGTCAAAGGGAATGTCTCCTTTTACTTCAACGGCTATGTATTAATAATACAGTTAATCTTTACTGGGTTCCTGGACATTGTGGAATCGATGGTAATGAAAGAGCTGATGAACTAGCTAGGGCTGGATCTTCTAAGCCATTTCCAAGCCCAGAGCCATTTTGCGGAGTCTATGCATGCGAAATCAAAATGGAACTGGGAAAAGAAGATGGTGATTACAAACTGGAACATAACCACCGCTGCCCGGCAGTACAAAAAGTGCATTAAGCCTAACATATCGAATACACAGAAGCTTCTCGTTTTGTCAAAAAATGACCTGTGCACATACACATGCCTAATTGCAGGACATTGTATGGTTAAATATTAACTAAGACTAATGGATAAAGTCAGAGATGATATTTGTCGCGTTTGTAATTAGGAGTGCGAAACCTCTGAACATTTATTGCGCAACAGTGCTTCACTTTTTAGCACAAGAACAAAAAAATTCGATAAGAGGCTTTTACAGCCCTTTGAAATATGGTCTCATGCCCTCGTAAGTTAGTGAGTTTTGTACGGCACATTATTCCTTACTGGGAAAATATCCTAAATCATGCAATGATGGTTACTTCTCGTAGTAGCTTATCACCTTGAAATGGTATACAAAAATGAGTTGTGTATCACAATAGATCAAAATAATGGTCGCAGTGATAATTCAACCTACAACAAAAAAAACACAAGTGGAAGAAAAGTTACAGTCAGTAAGTGTTGCAATAATTTCGTGTTCGCCCTTTACGCCAGCCTCAGGCTCGGTGTCTTATAATAAAGAAATAATAATAAAAAGAAACTATTTAGCTCTGGGCGTCCCGGAAACTTTCCACTCTGCTCAATTGGTAGTTGAGTTGATTGGGATCAATCGAAAGGGCACCCTACATTATTCAAGTGGAAGTCGCTGGACACAAATCGGTTGATGAAACAAATACAGCAAACGCACGGACTGTTCCAGAAATTATAAGCACACCTAATGTTAACGGCAATTTTGAATTAAATTTATTCAAATTATGTTGGCTTTTCCCTTTTGTTTACATATACCATAAAAAAAACTTTGTCATGGAGTTTTCATAAGGGCCAATGTCGCAAACGTAAACAATGGCTTCTTCTGCAAATTTCTTGAAAATGCAATCTCACCTAAGTAAACTACCACTTCAAATGGAAAGGGGAACTTCTCTTCTGTAAAATCATCGATAATTCAGTATGATTAAGTAAGCATTCCCGAGAAATTTGCGGAAGAAACCATTGTTTACGTTTGCGACACTGGCCATTATGAAAACTCCATGTCGACTTAGTTTCAGGTTGAATTTCATAATGCGTGGTCTTACTCCGAAGCAGAGAAAAGTGTCGTGCACAAACTGCAGTTAGAAAATATGGGAAACAGTGTACTTGTTCTAAGACAGTTTTTTTTCGTACAACCAAAGGTTTTCGAGCTACAAATTATTAATTGCAGTGCTATTCAAAATGCTTACGCCTTTATTAAAACTGACTCTTGAATCCAATTTTTTTTCATCAGTGGAAAAAAACCTACTTTCGTGGGTAAAACGTGTGTACAAATTTTCAATTAAATCGGAGACACTCGAAGATGGTCGGTAGGTCAGTTCGGCTGGAAACGCTCTTAACTGTTATGCCGAACACGTTTACAAAGTTTCGGCTAGATGTTAAATACAAAAGTTTTGTCATTTACTGATTTGGCGTGGAACCGCTCCTTTTTAGTTAAACAAACAAAGTATATCAAATCTCTAACGCTAAATGTGTTAGAGCATTCGAGTTTTGTCAAGAAATGTGGCGTTTTCGACCACAGTGCGGTGAATTCATCAATCGGCCATTGTGTCGTCTGTCACGTTTTAAAACCAAAAATGGATACTGCCTTGGCAACAACAATTCATCACCGAATGATACAAACAAAACTTTCTAGAAGTGACTGTAGCTGTACCATTAGGAATACGACGCAATGATAATCGTTCAACAGCAGTTGAGAGATGAAAACGAAATTCTTAGTTCTAATTTCAAATATAATCACTATCACTAACTACAAATTGGTGCGAATTAGCGGTTAAAAGCAATGTAATGTTTCGAATGATAAAACGAAAAAAAAATATGAGAATTGGTGATTGGCGATGTGACTTATCGATGTGATTACGAAAATCCAAGAATATCGAAATCAACTTGGTGGAAGGTGGACAATTTTCGAACAAAGATTAGGACCCAAATTTTTCCAACGGTATAGACCAACGTCTTTTTTTTGTTTTGTTCTGAGTGACTATAGCGGATTTGAAATTAGAACCAAAATTCCATCGAATATACCAAAAACCGAAACACGTAACAAATAAGAAAAATTATTATAAAAAAAAGTCGGTTCAGCCAAAATATAGACACACACACAAAATATGGAAAACGAAAATTTTCTTTCTGTTCTGGAATCTTAGCTCGTTTACTAATGAAGGGAAGGGAAAAACAACTTACGTCCGTGCTCTTTCTTCCGAGGAGCAGATAAGTGGCGAAAACATCATCGTACCGCGTGAATGTCAATGATTCTTCTATGTCTTGCCTATTATAGCCCATTGCAACTAGCGCTTCTGCACTCGCCAACCAACAACAAGCAAACAGCGGACCGTCATCGTCGGCGTCGGCGTCGTCCATCGGTGCCGCGGGGTATCAGTTTTCGGGTTTTTCGAGCACGATAGTTTTTGATTGATGATGGTTTTTTGTTTTTCATTGGATTTTTGGTATCGGCGCGTTCGTTCATGGCGATATGGTAATATGGTGATTTTGGTGGTTGTGGTTGTGGTGGTGGTGGTGGTGGTGTGGTTGTGACGGAAAATAAGATAAAAAGAAAAAGAATAAAAATAAACACATTTTAGAAAGTTATTTCTTTTGCTTCAATCAATGGAGGTACCAACAACGAACAGTTAACATGTTATAATAGGGGGAAACATACATATGGGTTGGTCACATTCCGAATTTGGATAGTTATGAATATAAGATAAAGTGGATGCATTCATTTGAACTTTGTTTCTTAGCTGATTAATTGGTTAGTAATTGCTGGAGTGGATTTGCTAGCGATCCGTCACTTTTTTGAACACACAGGCGAAACAAAGCACAAACATATTTGGGACGATATCAATAGCCTTATTTTTCTTCAAATTCAATCATCTAATAGTCTAATGTTTATTGAAGGCCCCTAGTTTTTTTTTTCATAAATGAAGGATAGTCGGATCAATCTTGCTGAATGAGCAGCACGTGTGCCACGTGTGTGACTTGTAATCAAAAGCGAACCATCCTAATCTCAGGCACACTCATGCTAGCTCCGAAAACAGATAAAGATCTATCTCCCACAACGAGCTGCTAGCAGGCTCTAGGATGTTTACTGAATGTGATGGATTGCTGCTACCGACTGTTGTATTACATTTCCTAACTAGAGTCAATAAATGCGACGGAGCCTTGGAAGTGTACTTGTGAGTGACCAGGAGGTTGGAATGGGACGGCTCTTTGTACGGGACGAGATTCGGAAAAGTTTCCTTCGGACTGGGGCGGTGCTTGTTTACAACGGACGAGAATTGTGGTATTTCTTGATTGATTTCGAAGGAAGGCATTCTGTTCTGGAGGTGAAATGCTAGCCTTTGTAAATATAGGATTTATTTTGGCTTGTTTACTCCGGTAGGCAAGGGTTTCGAAATTTTGAGCTAGGTGTTGCAAAACAATTTATACGAACAGCGAGGTTGGGCGTATCTTTTTAGTTCATCTGTTTGATCTGGACGAGTTGGTTGGGATGTTTAATATTTTCCCAAATAATTATCTTTTTGTAAAACAGGGTTTGTCCTTGAATTGGGAACGAAGTTGTCCACGCCCATTTTATCGTCTATGAGACCTAGACAAATAGATTGCTCGGTCAATTTGGTATAAGAGAGGTGTACCGAGGTTGGCTCAACAAATTGAGGGAAAGGAGAGGGTCAGGCTTAAACAGTTGATAACACTCAACCGCCATAACGAAAGATGGCTGCCAATTAGATGATACTTATTTCGCTCATGATTGCGCCAACTGGCTGGCTACAAATTCACCGCTGGCTTGGTTAACCGACTGCATAACCAATGGATGACTAGCAACGGTTGCCTAGCCAAAGGCGATAGAGCCATCAGCTACCTGGCTCATGGTTGCTCCCCAGAGAACCCTCCAGGTTACTTGTCACTGTCAGCTGCCAATTCAATAGTGACTCATTTTCGCTCTGAACAGCTCCAAGGCTGCCGAGCGAATGAAGCATTTTGTGAAGGTGTACCCCTTTTACATCGTTCACTGATGCATATGAGATCTCCCTTACTTACATTTGAAGTCTGTGATAGGAAAATACTTGTCATTCGGTAAATCTACTCTGCAAAACGAAATATTAAGACATCACCTTATATTTGCGTTATTTTCAATAGTTTAACACGTACCTCCCCAACCCCTCTGAGACAGAAAATTGATGATACTCCATCATTAGCTATCGGATTTTGTTGCGGTTTTTTGCAATAGATCACAAATATATCGTAGTTTATAGATCTGCACTGGTTATTCCGAAAATCTTTGTAGTGTCGGATTTCAAGGTGGAAGTACTGGGGTAAGTACCTGTCCAGGGATGGTGGACAAAACATTTTTAGTAGCGAAACATGGCATGCGGCATATCAAACTTCATGATTTTGCAAAACCAAGTCATCAGAAGACATTTTGAAGATTTCTGACCATAATGGCCACTAAAAGAGGCCCTGCAGGATCCGAGTTCCTCCGGAAAAGTGGCCATATTCAAATAGTTGCCAAAACCTGGGTTGCGACACATCAAACTTCAGGATTTTGCACAACTAGGTCATGAAAATACGTTTTGAGAATTTCTGGCCATACTGGTCACTTGGGAAGGCCCTGCGGGATCCGAATTCTTCCGGAAAGGTAGCCATATTCAAATCTTTTCCAATACCTGGCTTGCGACACATCAAACTTCATGATTTTGCAAAACTTGTTCTTTAGAGAAATTTCTGAGATTGTTGGACCATTCTGGCCACTTAGGAAAGCCCTGCGGAATCCGAGTTCCTCCGGGAAAGTGGCCATATTCCAATCTTTTCTTAAACCTGGCTTGCGACGCATCAAACTTCAGGATTTTGCAATCTTCGGAGGACATTTTGAGGATTCCTGACCATATTGGCCACTTAAGAAGCTCTTGCGAGATCTGAATTCCTCCGGGAAAGAGGCCATATTCAAATCGTTGCCAAAACCTGGCTTGCGACACATCAAACTTCAGGATTTTGCAAAACTAGGTCATCAGAAGACGTTTTGAGAATTTCTGGCCATACTGGTCACTTGGAGAGGCCCTGCGGGATCCAAATTCTTCCGAAAAAGTGGCCATATTCAAATCTTTTCTTAAACCTGGCTTGCGACGCATCAAACTTCATGATTTTTCAAAACTTGGTCCTCGGAGGACATTCTGAGGGTGTGTGACCATACTGGCCGCTGAGGGAGGCCCTGCGAAATCCGAGTTCCTCCGGGAAGGAGGCCATATTCATTTTTTTCCTAAAACCAGGCTTGCGACACATCAAACTTCATGATTTTGCAAAATCTCTTGCGAGATCCGAGTTCTTCCGGGAAAAAGGCCATACCCAAAGCGTTACCGAAACCTGGCTTGCGGCATATCTAACTACATGATTTTGCACAACCAGGTCTTTGGAGGACATTCTGAGGGTGTCTTACCACATTGGCTACTTAGGGAGGTCCTGCGGGATCCGAGTTCCTACGGAAAAGAGACCATTTTCAAATCGCTGCCAAAACCTGGCTTGCGACACATCAAATTTCTGGATTTTGCAAAACTTTTGCAAATTCGGGCTCCTCCGGAAAAGTGGTCATATCCAAATCTTTTCCAAAACCTGGCTTGCGACCCATCAAACTGTATGATTTTGCATAAATAGATTTTTAGAGGACATTCTGAGGATTCCTGACCATATTGAATACTTAAAGAGGCCTTGCGGAATTATAATTCCTCCAGGAATTCGTTATCGTTACCGAAACCGGGCTTGCGACACATCAAACTTCATGATTTTGCAAAACTTAGTCTTTAGAGGACATTCTTAGGGTGTCTGACCATACTGGCTACTTGAAGTGGCTCTACGGGCTCCGAGTTCTATCGGAAAAGTGTCCAAATTGAAATCGTTTCCAAAACCTGGCTTGTAACATATCAAATTTAAAGATTTTGCAAAAGTTTGTCTTGTGATCAATATGGATCAGATCCTTTTCCACTCAGGCTGAATTCGGATTCACGATGCTAGTTTTATCAGATTTCTAGTCATTTAAAATTTTGCACAAAAATAATTCGCACTATCGAACAATACAAAAACGAAAATCCCGTTTCAACCGCGAAACCACAATATTTGTTATGACATAAGCTTTTCTAACTATGGTTCTCTCGGCTAGTGGTCCATGCCCCAACTAAACAACTACATTTAACAAAAGGATACTGTCGAGCTGGCAAAAAACACGTACATTTTAGTGCACCAAAGCGTAACGAAATTCATAAAAAGAGTACAAAGAGGACGGACATATTACAAAACTGAGGCGAGGTTTACTTTTTCAATCGATCCTATGTGCATAAGCAATACGATAAAGTTTCCTGGAAAACGATTTGGTTAGATATATGGTAGGAAATTCAAAGAATGACAAAGACAAAATTTTGCAAAATCATGAAGTTTGATATGTCGCAAGCCAGGTTTTGGATTTTTTTTTAATATGACCTCTTTGCCGAAAGAACTCGGATGCTGCAGTGGCCAGTATGGTCAGACACCCTCAAAATGTCTTCCGAAGGCAAAGTTTTGCAAAATCCTGAAGTTTAATATGTCGCAAGCCTGGTTTCGGTCACGATTTGAATATGTCCACTTTTCCGGAAGAACTCGGATCCTGCAAGAGCTTCTTAAGTGGCCAATATGGTCAAACACTCTCAGAATGTCCTCTGAAGAACAAGTTTTGCAAAATCATGAAGTTTGATGCGTCGCAAGCCAGGTTTAAGAAAAGATTTGAATATGGCCACTTTCTCGGAGGAACTCAGATTCCACAGGGCTTCCCTAAGTGGCCAGTATGGTCCAACAATCTCAAAAAGTTCTCCGAAGAACAAGTTTTGCAAAATCATGAAGTTTGATGTGTCGCAAGCCAGGTTTTGGAAAAGATTTGAATATGGCCACTTTTTCGCAGGAATTTGGATCCCGCAGGGCCTCCCCAAGTGACCAGTATGGCCAGAAATTCTCAAAACGTCTTCTGATGACTTGGTTTTGCAAAATCATGAAGTTTGATATGCCGCATGCCATGTTTCGCTACTAAAAATGTTTTGTCCACCATCCTTGGACAGGTACTTACCCCAGTACTCCCTCCTTGGAATCCGAAACTACGAAGATTTTTGGAATAACCAGTGCAGATCTATAAACTACGATATATTTGTGATCTGTTGCAAAAATCCGCAACAAAATCCGATGGCTAATAATGGAGTATCATCAATTTTAAATTATAAATTCTCAGTCTCAGAGGGGTTGGGAACGTACGTGTTAATGATGGTTGGAACCGACGCGTGGAAATGTTTCCAATCGATTGAGGCAAACATTTTGAAAATGTTTGGAGAAACGACTGAGACATTAACGCTTAAAACCTGACCGGTTTTCGTGACGGTCGCAATAGGTTTTTTTTTTAATTGTACCCCAGTATAGAAAACAAAGACTTAGTCCTACGTCAAAACGTACTCTAGTGAAAACATCTCCTACACAGACGGGAAAAGATGGTGTCCAAATTCCCTAAGAAGTATTTGATTAGGCAGGCAATATGTAGGTGTGGTCTTAAATCTTAAAGTTTCGTCTCTAACAACTCTATCAACAAGGATGTGTTCGAAAAACAATATCTGCAAATCGGTTGCTACGGTTTATCAGATGCCAAGACTCGTCAGCTTTGTTTTGGCCTGATTTAACCTTTTGTCATTAAGCGAAATTCGTCCTGGAATGGAGGTCAAATAGGTTCCAAAAATAGCCAATCCACCAAACTGTCCAGAACTTTGCCCAATAAAGAAATACTGGGCTATAGTTTAGCGAAAACTCTTCGAAACTTGGAAGAAAGCCTAATGGCACCGATGATTTCAAGAGAAGCTGGAGAATCATCATGGCGGGCGTATCTGAGAAAACCGTTCGGAGCCTGATGGCGGGTGAACCACAGAAAGTTCAAGAATTTTACAGAAAGATGGATTAACATCTTAATCAACTGTTTCTAATGTAGATGTAACCCTATTATTGTGAAATAAACAATCGGTTTTGTTGAATATGTGTAACGGTTTTTTTGCTGTCAATATTTTGGTGTCTAAAATTTAACGTGACAGGCTCTATTTTTTGACGCGGTGATTGTTAAATTTTTGAAAGGTGAGCGACTGAGCGCCACCTTGGTGTAAGGCGCGATTTCCTATATCAAACCATCAAAACGTACCATGACACTTCTTCATTGGATAACCAGAAGAGATCGGGCCGACCTCAGTCGGCGAATCATGCGCAAACAATTAAAATCGTCAGAGAACGAATCCGGCGAAAATTTCGGCGGTCGGTACGGAAAATAGCTGCGTAGAAGACGGACCAGAGATTTTTTGCGTCAGATAAATTCCACCAACCTCAACTGGGATTGAACCCAGACCCATTCCAATGCCAAGTAGCAGTAACCACTACACTACCGGCGTCGGCAACGTTGACACGTTCCAAGTCCGTAATTTAGTAAATATGAGACAAGATACCAAATGGAAGGTGGACCAGGTCAAAAGGGATAAAAGGTAAGTTATTCCGAAATACATACTGTATTGTATCTGTGTGACATTCCCTTTCGATCAGTGTAGGTTTAATTATAAAATGTGGGTTTAATTTGTATGGGTTTAATGGGTTTGTGGGTTTAATTTGAATATATTGGACACGATGTAATTTTTTTTTTAGAAAATCTAGCACCGTCCTTTTTCTGTTAGGCTCAGTCTAAACAATACTTTTGATGATAAAGCAATACTGCGGCTATTAACATTTTAACGAAATTAGTTATTTGTTTATCTACTGAAGTTTAGCTCTTTTGAACCAGGGACAAGCCCACAGTTATGGAACACTTCCAACTAAAGACTGTTCTCGAAAAAAATGCAACACTTTCTTTAGTGTATGTTTATAGCATGGGTAAACATTTAAGAAATTTTGGGTAAAACTAATTTAGAGTGAGATGTTTCGTCACAATATTGCAAGTGGTTATCAAGATGGCTTCCAAGCAAGAAGTTTCTTCGACAAAAAATTATGGGTGCGGTCATGGAAAATTCAGGTCGGTCCCACAGGTGGATCGCAAAACAGTTGGAATTCGACAATTCAACGTGTGGTAAAATTGTTCAAGGAGGTCCAGACGATCCTGTGGCGAGGTGGCAGCGCAAGAAAGGGAAGAAACCCCGTTAATGCAAAGAAGGTGAGGGATTATTTCAAGTGGCAAAAAGGTCAATTCTTCCGTCTGGTTCGTTCAGCAGACTTCAAGGTAAAGAGCACGCCCAACCGAACCTATAAACAGAATAGGGAGGCCAAATCCTGCACCAGGAAGCTGTACCGCGAGTGATTGGTCCAGCCAAAATGTATTGTAATGGATGACGAGACGTACATTTAAGAAGATGTCAAGCAGATCCGCCTAGATGTTCCGAGGAAGTTCCAGAAAAGAAGTTTGAAAAGAAGTACTTGATGTAGCAGGCGATCTATGGGTGCGGCAAATTCAGCAAACCAGTGAGGGATTACTTCCGTCTGGTTCATGCAGCAGACAATGAAGTGGGCCGGACTTCATGTCTTCGAGGTAAGGAAGGCGCCGCCTAACTGAACCGAAAAACAGAATACGGAGGTCAAATCCCGCGCCAGGAAGCTGTACCGCGAGTGGTTGGTGCAGCCGAAAAGCATCGTAATGGACGACGAGACGTACATTAATGTGGACGTCAAGCAGATCCCCGGCCTAGAGCTTTTCGTCGGCAAGTCCTGCCTGGATGTTCCGGAAAAGTTCCGGAAGAAGACGGTCGACAAATTTGCCAAGAAGCACTTGGTGAAGCAGGCGATCTGTGGGTGCGGAAAATTCAGGAAGCCATCGACGACCAAATACAAAAAGCAGGATGCCTCCAGAAGCGCGTGCTGCCTTGCTCCGGTCCTAGGAAGGTGTTTTGGCCGGTTCTGGCATCGTGCTGTTACGCGAAACCGGTGATGGAGTGGTACGTAGCCGACGATGTTGTTTTTGTGCCGAAGGAGGAAAATTCGCCAAACGCACCAGAACTTCGCCCAATAGAAAAAAATCTGGGCGATTATGAAGGGCAAGCTCCGGAAAACGGGGAAGATCTTCAAAATCGACAAGGATTTGAAGAAAGAGTGAAGGAAATAGCTTGATCAGCTCCTGAACTTTCCGTAAATAGTGATCCTTTTCGAGATGCCGCGAATCGACAAGAGTGTTAAAATTTATGTGCTGGACACGTGGCTTCGTAAGAAGGATGTCCCGAAGAAGAAAATAGCGAAAAGTTTCGGAATTCGAGCTTCAGGAACACTACTTGTTCGATGAGCTGCCAAGACCCAAAATTTGATCGGAAGGTAGTCAACTTCATCCTTCGGAACAGATCGATGTCGTTTCGTGATTTGGCCAAAAAGGCTGGAACCTCGGTCGGAATGGTGCATCGAATCAACAAGGTGCTGAGCAAAAATCCAAAACGAAATCCAGAACCGGAATGTCGAGACTTTGACATCGACCTTGTGCCTGCGTTTTGTTCGATGACATATGTGAAGGAGGACTCCAGGACGCTTCCTGGACCGCAATTTTACACCAAAGTCATCGGCGAAGATGTGAGCGTCTCCGAAAATTCGTTCGAAGACGAAAAACTTGGCCTGAAGGTTCTTGTATGGCAGGCAATTTGTTCTTGCGTCTCCAAGTCATTGGTTTTCTACACTAAAGGTACGATCAATGCCGAAGTGTAGCGTACTCAATGTTTACAGAACAGGATACTTCCGTTATACAAGCAGCACAAGGTTCCTCCTTTGTTTTGGCCTGATTTGGCGTCAGCCCATTACGCAAAAATCACAGTGCAATGGATGCAAGGAAATGGAGTTCGTCCAATTGTACGCTATTGGGCTATCGTCAAGCGGAACTTCAAGAAGAGTGGTAAGGAGTACAAGACCTTGAAATATTTCTGAAATAATTGGCCTACGGCTTCCAGAAAATGCAACAAAACTACTGTTCAAAACCTCACGAGTGGAGTTCAATATCAGAAAATTCTGGAAATTTAGTTGCTTTCATTAATTTTTCGTTTAAACTAAGAGAGCAAGTCCTGTATTAAACGACAGAGTTGTTTTTAATTTTTTGTTGTGTTTTTCGTTTCATGCTATGGGAAAAAATGTGTTGCCAGTTTCTTTTCGATACAGCCCTTAATCTGGGATATGTTTTGTCTTGGCTTTCGAATCACAAGGGACCAACCGAATGGCAAATCAATAAAGGGTGTCCCACTTCAAATTGCATCACGAAAAAAACGCTGTAGAAAATTACCTAGTTGGCCTACTTCCTTTTTGGCTTCGTACCACTCCAGGACAACATTTGAATAGCGGCACAAAGATTGATCCGGCCAGAAGATCATAGGGCCCTCAACAGAGGAAGCAGACTCTTCTTGAGGTAGATCTCCCCGTTTACAGTCCCGATAGTTACGAACGGCGCACTTCGTTTGCCATATGAGCAGATCGCTTGCCAAATCATGTATTTCTTGGCAAATATTGAAAGTTTCTGCTTTCTTACTTCCTCCAGAACATCAAACTTGTGCCAGGCGGTGAAGAACAGTAGCCCCGGAAGCTGCCGGAAGTCCGCCTTGACATAAGTCTCATCATTTCTCACCTATGTTAGGCAGTATTGGGAGAGGGACAAATCGCTAGAACCAGATCAAAGCAATCGGTAGTATAAGAGCAGGGTCGGTTGCATAACCTTTTACCAGTCAAGGGGGTATCCTCCCCTTGCCTACCCAGGATTGGGTAGAATGGTAAAGGGTTATGTGCCTGATCGGATACTACCGTTCAATGCCCTCCGCTCGTTTTCAATACTTGTATCTTTCAATTTCAAAGCCTGCCGTTACCCTATACGGAACTATCAATACCCTTTCTCTTCATTTCTATTCGTTCTAGCAATAAATTACCGTCCACTACTAGAGCTTCGCATGGAGATGAGAAATTATCTGCTTCTGACAAACATCATCAAACACTCTTTTGTTAGACGTTTTGATCAACCGTGTAGGTTGTTTTATTCTTGAGCTATGATCACTTGAATGCGTCCAAATTTACTTTGAATCGGGCTTTATAGAGATGGAATCACCAATACCTTGATGTCATAGTGTTCCAGTCAAATAACATGAATATTGCTTGTCTCCAGCACAACTCAAAATAACAAACTAGATTTTCTGCTTACAGATGAACAATTCTCAATAATCGAGCGTTGCGATCGAGCTCAGGCTGAAAGTCACGTAAATATGTAATAGCAAAATACTAAATAATAGATAAGTAACACCTCATACTTCCAATCGAACGATCATCCGATTAAACTAAAATCGACCCATGGAAAAGTACCACTTGTTTTGGGTAACCAAGTGCACCACTTCGATAAGATGACACGAAAGTTCGCGTGCAAGTTTCACCGGCTAATATCAGTTGCAATCTGGTTTGTCCGTTTATAGATAAGGCAACATTGAGGTGTGCCTAATGGGGGTACGAAATGATCCTATAATCTCCGCTTTGAGATTGCCTGGTTCTAATCAACAGGTGATTCTTTGAAATTACGAAACAATCCAAAACACCACAATTCTTTCCTGAAACCATCCGACGATAATTGTTTCAAAATGCGTGTGGACCCCGACGTGTTCCATTCCTAAGCAATTTGTTTTCTATTCTACGTGATAAAAAAATGGGATTCTGGGGAACAACGAACAGTAAACAGTAACAATGAACAGAAACAGTCATTCCAGCAAGCAAACACATGAATCACATTCACATGAATAACATGGGATCATCATTCTTTATTCGAATTGAAAATTTTAACAGAAGAAATTTTCCAGAGATGAAATCATACAAAACCGGTGGGAAAACTACGAGGGACGTAACAATTAATCAAAACAATGAATCAAATGGAACAAAATGATGGAACATTGAAAATTCGTAAACTTGGCAATGAAGAATAAACAGAATTAGTTAACAGTAGAGAAGACAGAGGTAGTGTTACAGTACTGATCCGTTCGCCCGACGTTTTGACCGTCGGGCCGCGTGATGATTGTGGCAGTTGTTGACTGTTGTAGCAGTAGCTGGTTAGTGATGGTGGTCGTGGCAGTCCTCCGGGAAAATGACACTCTATTAGCTAGAGAAGTGGTGGTACGGAGGCTCTAGGAGCCGTCGTGCTGGAGGAAGAACTGAACTTAAACTTTGAGCCCGGAAGCTTGTTGGAGCTCTGTTCTTCGGCTGCAAGATTCGCTCGATTATAAATATACAAAGCGTTCTGGGCTATAGTTCTGAGAGATAGAGAGGGGGGGTAAATCAAGAAAACCGAAACGAAGGTCTTGGTTGTTCTGGAGGGAAAGTTACTTGAGTCAAATTAGGAAAAATGAGTGGGAATGATGGCACATTGATCAGTGCCATATATTTCTTCGATGTGAACAGAGGTTAACGTTAGAATGTATCAAATTGGTCTTCTGAGTTTTGTGTTTCTAATCAGAGAAATTGGAAAGAGCAGTTTTGGAAGAATTCCTCGAAAAGTGAAACAAAAACTAATCTACACAAAAAAATCGAATAACTCAACGTAAACGATGGAAAAACGCACGACATTATCGGCACGTAGTGATGGTAACAATTTTGTAACAAAACAAAACCAAACAAAAACACACACATGGTGGGAGTCGGTCCAACGAGGAGTGGGTGTGAGATTATAAAAATCGATAGTTTGGTTTCTTTTCAAATATGTGTTCATTCACATGGTGGAGGGGAGGTAACGGGGTGAAACGAGCGAGAACACGAGTTGGAGATAAAAGTACACGGAATTCAAAAACGAACGGAACGAAACGGAAAAGAACACGAAACGGATTTACGCCAGCAAGTGAATAGTATTAGTGTGGAATACAGTACCCGTCTTACCTATCCGTTTCTGATCTTTCAGATCGGGTTTAGGTTCAATAAAGGGTATCAGCTCGTCGTCCTCGTAGCCCATGTTCATCCACTTATCCTTCATAATGGACTCGAGGCTGGCCCGTTTAGCCGGATTGAGGACGAGGAATTTCTTCAGCAGGTTTTCGCAGTCTGTCGACATGTAAAAGGGAATTCTGGAAAAAGGTAGAAAGCAAAACACAGCACCCATTAGCATAGTCGTCACGCAAACAGTTCTCCCGACGCGCGGTAATTACCTGTATTTTCCCCGAAGGACACGTTCCCGCAGTTCTCGTAGCGTCGCACCATCGAACGGGAGCGACCCACTGACTAAGGTGTACAGGATGACGCCGAGCGACCACACGTCCACCTCGGGACCGTCATACTTTCGACCCTGAAACAGTTCCGGTGCGGCGTACGGCGGTGAACCACAGAAGGTATCTAGCTTCGAGCCGGGTGTGAATTGGTTCGAGAAACCAAAATCGGCAATTTTGATGTTCATTTCACTATCAAGCAGCAGGTTCTCTGCCTTTAAATCTCTGCAAGAGTAAAGATGGTCATTAATACTAGTCATTAAAACAACTCGAGCCCAACTGAACCTACCTATGTATAATTCGCTTCTGGTGGCAGTACTGGACGGCGGACACGATCTGTCGGAACTTAGCGCGCGCCTCCTTTTCCTTCATCCGACCGTGCAGGACAAGGTAGTCGAACACCTCGCCTCCGGACGCGTACTCCATCACTAAGTAGAGCGTCTTCTCGGTTTCGATCACTTGAAACAGCTTGACGATGTTGGGGTGGTCCAGCAGTTTCATTATTCGCACCTGTGTGGGACGAGAGAAAGACGGGATTAATAATTGATGGGTGATGCCGTCTGGGATAGTAGGTTTTTGTTTTGGGTCACGGGGAAGACGATAATCCAGCTATAAAAGTTGCTTCAATTAAACGATTTTTCCCTTTATTTGAACGTGAGAGGGGTGGAATGGTTGACTTTTCCACTTCTGCTTGGGATAATGCGTCCTTGGTTACCACCTTGGCCCGCGCACAGATGAAATGGTACGACATTATATAAATCCGGGAGTGAATGGATCGTACAATTAGTTGAGAGCAAAATAAGCTGTGTTATTTATGGATGGAAATGTTCCAAAAACCACCCCTGCAATGTTTAATTTTTTTTTAAATCGTACCGGTCAATATCGACTTCGTATTTTTGCGTTTTCAGTATGGGGAAAGTAGCAATTTCAGTTTTGATTCAAAACTTTTGAGCTAAGAAATCCTAGTCATCTTGCAATCGTTTAACCGCATTTATAAAATTTTGCTGTGATATTTTTATTTCAGTGCAACAAATCAAATATTATATACATGTAGTAGTGAGATCCATTGCCTTGCTTATACACACTAATACAGGGATGCCAATGTTCCAGTTTAAACTGGATTCTTCCAGTTTTTTTTACCTGATCCAGTCAAAAAGTTAAATCTACAAATCGTCCAGTTTTTCTAACTTTTGTCCAGTTTTCTCCAGTTTTTTTTCTTCTAAAGAGCCATGTTTGCTAGATTGATAATCACCTTTTCACTGTTGAACCTTTTTTAAGAATGTGGAAAGATTCTTATTCCTTTGAAAGACTGCTATTTGTAGTGTTTTTTTTTCTCTCCTTTTAATAGCCCAGACCTGTTTGGTCAATTTTAGCCATGTGTTAAGTGAAATTAATACTTAAAACGACGGTTACGCGAAAAAAAAAGCAATTTGATTAGCTTTATCATGCAAACCAACAACTATCTACACAGGTGAGGGCCCAAAAAGAAGTGATTAATAGCGCAAACTGGACTCAAACATTTATTCCTGCCTCACTGATAAATTTAGCGACTTGTAGATATTCATCTTGATTTGTATTTCTGAGAGCATTTTTAAAGTTTTTTAGAGAGCAGTCGAAACTTTCGTCTTATCCCAGAGAATTTGTTACATTCTAAAGAAAATGAGTATTGCAGTTGCAATTGCAGTTTTTGCAATCAAATCTTGAGAAATCCGCATGATTCAGAAAACGCAATTGTGCCCAACATGATCCACAAAGCGTTTTATGGTATAAACGAAGCCATGCAAAAGTGTGCAAGCGTTTGACAGCACACAGATTCCTCGAAACAAATTTATCGCTGAGTGCTACGTGCCTCAACAGTCGAAGCAACCGTTGGGTCTTCGTTCATCCGTCAACAACTTTTCAATATGAGTGAGACAATATCACAGAATGCCGTAACGCCATTAGCCACTGTTAGAATTCTGCTGTCAAGTCAGCGCCAACATCTAAATTAGGGTGAATCCGCTTTTGTAATCAATGGCTTTCGTAGTAATTTTCTCTTGAACAAAAAATTACAAATACAAATTAAGCACTCTTTAAGGAAGAGGAGCTTTATTTCTGACCGCTGATATATTCATTTTGAAGGAATGGTGTTCAACTTCCGATAAATTAGCAGACAAAGTGTTTGTTTACAAAAGCAGATTCGCCCTAATCAAATGTTGGCGCTAAAGTGTTTTATTTTTACTTTCCTCGTCATCCACTGCGCTATCCATCTATTCAAGTTTGCCCTTCTTTATAAAATGAATGCAAGTGTGTGTGAGAGACATTTGCTTCATTACTGTATCGCCGAGTGCCTCGACAATCGAAGCAAGTGTAGGGCTTTTATTCAACTATTTTCATCTTGTTAAAGTTGCTGAATGGTTACTATCTAGAACCATGACGCAGGCAGCCTCGGTCCGAATATTGGTTGCGTATCGTGATCATTTTTTTGTGAGCCATTGAATTTCCGGACTCTAATCTTATACTCAACACTAATTCACTGCACAACTTCACTCACATATTGAATTTTTCAAGCAGAAGCGAATTGATCTGTTGCCTTTTTGCCCACGACCAATTTTGCATTTTTTCCTCCAAGTTACGATCCATTACGAGAAATGAAACAAAATCATGCGACATTGCATTACAATCTTGCATTTTTATTTTGGCTGTATAGTAGACAAATTTAATTCATAGTACCAAGGCTCCAATTTATTTTGATTAATTATTTTGAAATGCTGTTTTCCTTTGTCTTCAGGTAACTCAAAATATTCTGTTTTCCATTCTGACATTAATTCAATTTTGAAGTTTAGGAAACAGTCACCTACCGTAAGAGGATGGTTCTCCTGTGTTGGTCTTGAAATACCTTATTTGACTGCAGCATCAGCTCTGTCATTTCCTGATAGAGTGATGTGACCTGGAATCCATTGTATGACTAACTCTTGGAAGTTGTTATAATAAATCAAAGAAAAAAGTTTTCCTGTAGGGTAGCTATCATAAATCTTATTATTCAATAATTTGAGGCAGCAACTCTGAGAATCGGTAACATATTTGATAGCTTCTATTATCGCGACTAATTAAGCGTTCATAACAGAAAAAACGGGAGTTAGTCGATAACTAAATGCTGTTTTATTTTTACTATTGCAGAATCCAAATCCTTTAAAATTATTTAAGTAGGTATTTTGTATAAGATTTAGTGTTATAACTTTTTATATTGAAATGGGAGTCTTGTTTTAATTCAAATTTGGTATGTAACGACAAATAATGATTTTTTTTTTAAATTGTTTGGGTCGAAATCAAGAGAGGAATTATTTTTACCGTTCATTGACAATTCGCATATTATTGATAATTATATTTCATATTATTCTGACAATAACTCTTATAGTTAATAATTATAAGTTAACAATATCCTATAGTATATATACAGTTTCAACCACATGTCACAAGGTGAAAGCCTAACATACTTTATGCAGAATATGTGGTTATATTCGTTTTATTTTCGCTCTATTTTATGTCGAAATGTTTGTATATAATCTAGAATATAAGAAATCTTAAAATGACAATGTGGTATATAGTAATCATCTCTGTTAGCGAAAAGAATTTATAGTAAAAACAATATATTTTACATAAAACATATAGAATGGAACATGCAGCAAAAGGTTTTTCATGTTGCGGGTTTTTTCTTTATTTTTGTTAGGATCCAGTTTTTTCCAGTTTTTTTTGTTGCATTCTTCCAGTTTATTCAAAAAAAATATTGGCAACCCTGCACTAATAACAGCTTTCTAGCATTGTTAAGTTGTCGTAGAAGACATATCGCCATATTTCCTGCTTCCGTTGCGTAGCAAACGGTTAGACGCAGTCACCTTTATCGCGATTCTCTTTGAAAGCTCTTAAGGTTGAAGAAGTTGTAATTAATTTGGGCAATGATGAATTGCCTGCTTCTTTTTCTTCTTCTTCCTGTCTAAAATTGTTTTTAGCCATTTGCGGCAAAAAATCATGACTTCCTTTTTTCTGTGTACATTCACTGGGTAGAATTGTTTTTTTTCTCACATTTTAAAGAACATTTCGACATAAGGGTTTTCATAAGGTCCAATGTCGCAAACGTAAACAATGGCTTCTTCCGCCCTTATGAAAACTTCATGTCGATTTTATTAAACAAAATAGTATGAATTCACTTTAATCTGGTAATTTTTAAGAACCTGGTTCGCTAACGCAATACACCAATACAAACTCGCCATTTGCTTCTCAAACTAACACACTTACAAATAACCAACACTTAATTTTTCCATAAATCAGTCGGGTTAATTTCCGCATTTTCACAGCTTTTAGTGATTTAGTGATTCATAGCTCTCGTGCTGGGCTTTTCTTCCTAAGAAAAATCACTTTTTGTTCCTTCAAGCACTTTTAAATGAGAAAATTGCTTCCGAAAATTCCAAACGAGAAACAAACCAGGGGCCACTGTATTGTCAATATAGCTGAACAGCGTAGCTCGTAAAACCAATTGGGCCTCAAGTAAAACTTCACGATCCATTTGATCGCATTACAACTTCGAGATTTTCAACAATATAAGCCACACTTTAGACATCACACACACGACGCCTCAAGCGAGCCAGAGAATCATCGATCGACAGTTGCCAGATTTACATCTTTATATTTTTAACTGATGGGTTTTGGCATGTTCAAAAACTGAGATACATCTGTACAAAACATGTTGTGCCAGATGTTTTTCGATGTCTTATGATATATTTATTGATTTGGAAGCATAATATTTGCTAATTTGCTATGTAACACAATCTACCATGAGCAAGAATTTTGAAAGAAATAATATTCTTCCCTGAGCTGGCAACAATCCTCGTCAGCTGATATTTTCATTCCGCCGAAGTTTCCTCCTATCAATTTGTAAACAATCTTTGCACAGACCGAGCGTAACTTTGTCAATAATTGAAATTAATTCCGGTGAGTAGAATGCCGCAGAGAAGGAGAGCAAAATGGGCGGCGTTAATTCGCGAAGCAACGAAGCGGTTTGCGCAGGAACAATTGAGCGGGAATGATCAGGAAGAACATTCATCGCTGTGTCGATATTCAACTGCTCCAGGAGGATCTAGGACACTCATCAACGGATCAAAGTGTCCTGTTTGTCGAAGTTCTAGGGAGTAGTGATTGTTATTCAGACCGTGATAAAAGAGATAAAAAATGTTCAATGGAATTAGTTAGGACCAATCAGTCTTCAGTAAACTTGTCCTAGTGACCAAGCCCTTGCTTGGTCACACAAATTCGGAATTCGATCACAGTACGGCGCTAGTGTGCATAAAATCTTCCAGTTTGTATTGCTATATCTCGAGAGCCTTACTTGTTAGGACGATGCTGTCTTTAGCAAACTTGTGCTATTGGCCAAGCCCTTCCAAATAGTAGTCCCATGTGTTTGGAATTCTCATACTACGAGGCGCTAGTGTGCACACGATGTTTGAGATTGATTATGCTGTATCTCGAGAGCCTTACAAATTACGACATTACTTTCTTAAGTAAATTCATTCTAATGTCCAACTCCATCCGGATGATGATCACATACGTTCGGAATTCATTCACTACGTGGCGCTTGTGCGGATATGAGGTTCACGATTATTTAACATTATGTTACAAGAGTCTTATTAATTAGGATATTGCTTTCTTGAGCAAATTTGTGCTAGTAGCCAAGCCCTTGGGTCCTCCCTTAGCTCAGTCAGTAAAGGCGCAGCTACAAAGCAACACCATGCTGGAGGTGGCTGGGTTTGATTCCCGGTCTGGTCTAGGAATTTTTCGTTAAGGAAAATTTCTCGACTCCCTGGGCATAGCGTATGATTGTACTTGCCACACAATCATACTAATGCAAAAATGGTACCTTGCATCGAAAGCTCTCATTTAATAACTGTGGAAGTGCATCTAGAACACTAAGTTGAGAGCAAGTAATAAGCTAATTGTGAAAGCAATAAGCTTGAAATGCTAAAGAAGAAGAAGAAGAAGAAGAAGAAGCAAAGCCCTTCCTAGAGGTGGCCACAAAAGTTCGGAATTTGGTGACTATATGGCCTTAGCGGGATTGTGATTGCTATATCTCGAAAGCCTTACTAGTTAGAACGATGCTTTCTTCAGCATACTTTTGCTAGTGGCCAAGCCCTTCCGGATGGTAGTCCCATGTGTACGGAACTCACTCACTATATGGCGCTAGTGTGCATACGAGTCTGCAGGTTTATTATGCTTTGTCTCTAGAGCCTTACTAATTAGGACACTGCTTTCTTCAGCAAACTTGTGTTAGTGGCCAAGTCCTTCCGAATAGTGGGTAAATTTGTTCAGAATTCTCTCACTACGTGGCGCTAATGTGCATATGGGCTTTTAGTTTTATTATGCTATATCTAGAGCGTCTTATCTGTTAGGAGATTGCTTTCTTGAACAAATTTGTGCTTGTGGCTCAATTCTTCATCGATCCACCTTGCTCGTTACCCGTCCTTCTTCTTGTGCCCGTCGATTCGTTTTTGAGAACAATTTTAACAGGGCTAACGTCCGACATTCTTACGAATGTCTATGCCCAGCCCACCGTAGTCGGCTGATTCTAGCGGTGTGAACGAATGAGGTTCTTTTCGTAGTTCGTCTGCCATCGTACTTAGATCGTACGCAACACCTCCCGTTTGAAGACACCGCTTCAATTTCGTCACCGTCGATCTGAGCTCGGAGTGGGAGGCTCAATTTAGCATGGCATATTTGGTGCATCAGTCCTTACCGGGGTAGCAAGAGCCATTGGGTGACAATTTGACAGCTCCATCAGTTTGTTTGCGGTAGCTATAGCTTCTATGATTGCTCGATCTTTGGTTTTTTCGTATCGCCTGGGATTTAAATTTTCACCGTTCGGAGCACATTACTTTCTAGCTACTATGAATGAGTACAGTGACGCTTTCGAATAAGGGATAATTTCTTTCATTCTATGTTATTAAGGGAGTCTCGCCAATTTGAACACATCACTCTTCAGTGAGCTTTTCCTAGTGATAAAGCTCTTCCTCACATTAGAGCTCACATTTGATAACTACCATCAACTAACCTAATCTATTATCTGCAACTAATCCACTATGTACCTATGAACAACTAGGAACCACAAAGGACCTATCCCCTACACTGAATTTGTGTACATATGGTCGGTGTTGCAATTCAGCTCGAATTAACTGTTACTATTTCGTTTAATGAATGTCCAATTGGCTTACTAGTGTTAACATGGCGAATAGAGATTTATATACACTGATAGGCAAAATAAAGTGCCCACCTCTTCGTTTTTTTCAATTTCTCTCATTTACTTGGTTCAAATTGAAGTAAACACACTGTATTTTTTTTATTATCTTATTTTTAATATTCGTTTTAAGTTTAAGGCGTTTTAAGGCGCTTCGACATGCTCTCGACCAGGTTCTTTAGGTGCTGTGGATCTAGCTCTTCCCAGTCGCGCTCCAGGGCTTCAAAATAGTTATTTTATTGGCAACACCAGTTTTGTCTACCCTGGCATCGAGAATCGCCCACAAATTCTCGATGAGATTGAGGTCCGGGCTTTGTGGAGGCAAGACAAGACCGGAAGAAAGACTTGGTCTTCTTGGCAGTATGCTTCGGGTCGTTGTCCTGCTGGAATACGACCTTCTCTTCAAGGCCGTCTGGATCAGCGAAACCTCCAGATTTTCTCGCAGGATGTTGATGTAAGAATCTGCCGTCATTATCCCGTCGATTTTCACAATGCTTCCCACTCCACCCCACGAAAAACACCCCCAGACCATCACATTTCCTCCTCCATGCTTCATCGTGCCTTGGATGTGGCGCTCCTGAAGCTCCTCTCCCGATCTGCACCAAACACGAACCAGCCGCTTTCGGTTAAACAGCTCGAATTTTGATTCGTCCGTCCAGAGAACCGTTTTCCAGAACTCTAGGGGCTTATCAGCATGCTCCTTAGCAAACTTAAGCCGTTTGGCCTTGTTTGCCTTGCTGATAAATGGGCGCTTCTGGGCAAGTTTGCTATTCAACCCCTGTGCTACGAGACGGCTACGAACAGTTCGACCGGAAACTGATAACTGAAGGGTTTCCTGGATCTCGCGGACAGTTACCTTCGGGTTCTTCTTGACTTCGCGCATGATCTTGGTGTCCGTTCTCACATCCGTTTTCCGCTTCCTGCCTCTGCCAGGGCGATCCACCACTGATCCAAACGTTTTAAGCTTCAGAAAAATTTTGCCAACCACTACCTTACTGATACTGTACTTCTTAGCGACAGCCCGGTGCGATTCACCGTTTTGCACATCACGAACGACCAATTTTCGGATACACAAGGGAATTGCTTACGAAAGCACTACGTTCTCCATTTTTTTCAATTGAATCAAATGCGATCAAGTATACAAATGTACCAGGTTGAGCCGTTTGCTTCAAAACATGTCAAAATATCAAAACATAAACAATCGAGGGATCTTCCAATGAAAACTTATCGAAAACATATCGATTTTTGAAGTGGGCACTTTATTTTGTCACTGTTTTTTTTTCAACACAAATTGATTTTTTTTTTCTTTAAGTAAAACTCCTTTTTTTTCAGTATTCCATAAGTGAAACTTAAAAAGAATATAAAAAATAAAATAAGAAAAAAAAACTACACTGTGTTTACTTTAATTTGAACCAAGTAAATGAGAGAAATTGAAAAAACGAAGAGGTGGGCACTTTATTTTGCCTATCAGTGTAAATTACTCGTAGCTAAATCTCTGAGCTCGCAAACTTTTTACAGTTTGATTTACCACCAGACACTTTCCATTTATTTAAAATGCGCCTTTTTGTGCGACAGGATGAGCCAATATTCAACAAATGTTGTCAAATTTGATAGCTCCTTCTTGGTTCTAGCCAAAATTTGTCCAAACCATTTTCTTTTCTCTGGAATCCGGCAAACAACGTCAGACGGCATTGAGCATAGCTGCCCAAATTCTTCTTTTATCATGTGTTAACACCCTTACAAACGCAATTCGCCAAACTTCAAACACATTCGCCATCACATAAAAGATAAGTTCATTTCTGGCCTCACCTGTTACAGCCGTGTTGCCAGATCTTCTAAGGGCATCTTCAACGGTGGTTTGGATTTACTTGTTTAGACTAAACGCAAAAACATCGCTGGTGTTTGTAAAATTTGTTTTATACCGGATCTATTTTGCATCATTTCAGAACTTATATAAGCTTCTTTTCTTTTTCTTTTTTCTTTATTATCGAGATTTTCAACCCTTGGCTGGTTCATCTCCCGTCGTAGCCACTCAAATACGTGTTGGGTATTTTCGTAACTTGTACGGGGGTGAGATTCGAACTCGTGACTTTGGCGTGAAAGGTATGGATGTTAACCACTACACCCCCAATATATAAGCTTCTAAGTTGCTTACTGAACGCACTCTTTAAAAATTTAATTTAATGAACTTCAGAATATCTATGAAGGTTGGGTGGAAATATCTATAATGAACATGCCAGAAGTTAATTAAACTTCTCGGCAGTTGAATAAAATAATTGGAAGTTTCCAGATAATCATGAAGTTTGCTCGCTATCTTTCGAGAAGAGAAATGGTGGAACTTTAGAGAAGTTCATTGAATTGCCGAAAAATTATTAACGTTTCTGGAAACTTGGATGAACTTCCAAAAAGTTTGCTGATCATCCATGGGATAGGAACAACTTTCTGGAAATGACGAGAACTTGGAAAATCAGATTTCGCTTCCCAGAAGTTGTTTTAACTTCCAAGCAGGTACATAATCTGTGATAAAATGCAGAATATCACACATATTTAAATAACTTACGAGAAATTGAAAAAAAAAATCTTGGAAGCCGTGGAATTTCTGTGGAATAGTTAGCATTACCGAGATGTTGTTAAACCGTACAAGAACTTTTTATGATCTTCAAGATTGTGAATAGGTGGAAATTCTATGAAATTGATTAAAAAGTAGTTGGTTTCTTTATTCTCGTTTTGGTTGGGTTCGCAAAATTATCGAGTAGTAAGAAGTTTAAGTTCTTCTTAAAACTTAAATACCCTGAACTTTTGGGATGTTTTCGGAACGATTGGAAAGTTTCTCGATCACCTGGAAAGATCACTGAAGTTCTACGAAGCTCCCCAAACTTATGGAAAAATCCTTTGAATGTTTCCTAAACTTTTCAAAAGCTCAAAAAATACAGTTTCCTGTTTATCTGGGACGTTTTCTATAATTCTGGAAAGTTCCCCGATCTTGGGGGAAGTTTTCTGAAATTCTTGGAAGATCGCTGGACTACTGAGAAATTCCCTGAATTGCTGAATCTCCTGAGCATCCGGGAGTTTTTTCGAGCTTCTGGAAAGTTCCCTGAACTTCTGGGAAATTTTCTAAATTTCTGGAACGTTCTCTGAACGTCTAAGCTGTTTGCTGACTTTTTGGAAAGTTTCCTGATCTTTGGGGGAGTTCCATGATCTTTGTGAGCATTTCCTGAAGTTCTGAGAAGTTTTTTGAATTCATGAAAAACCCTGAACTTCAAGGAAGTTTCTTGAACTCCTACATGTTCGCTGAACTTCTAAGAAGTTCTGTATATGGCTAGCAAGTTTCATGAAATTCTAAGAAGTTCACTAAACCTCTACCTTCTTGACTGTTCTCTATTGGAAGTTCTCTAATTTTCTTGCAAGTACTTTGAATTTTTGGGAAGTTCCCTGAACATCTTGAGTAGTTCTATGAACTTCTGAAAAAATACCCAAAATAATCTGATAAGTTTTCTAAACTTCTGGAAGTTCCCTGAATTTATGGATAGTTACCTGAACTTCTGTGAAGAACCCTTTACTTTTGGAAACTTCCCTGAACTCGTGGTAAGCTCTTTGAATTTGTGGACAATTCCCTGAATTTCTAGGAAACAATCTGAATTTCAGGAAAGTTGTCTGAACTTCTAGGAAGAACCCTTAATTTCTGGAAAGTTCCCTGATTTTATGGTATGTTCCTTTGACATCAGGGAGAGTAGCTAAACCTCGGGAAAGTCTAAGTCAAATCTAAAAAGTATACCAAGCTTCTGATAAGTTCCCTGAGTTTCTAAATGCACTGAATTTAAAAGATTTTTTTCGAACTTTTGGGAGATAATTTTTGTCCTTTTCCGATATTGGGGGCGTAAATTCTGCGGGCCGTAGGTCTTAAGGACAGATTTGCAAAAATTCCTCAGGGTCACCAACCCCCAAGTTTTCGTCGAGAGAACTAGCTGAGGACATACGCCAACATCCGTTAAGCTGTTCTTAAGTAGTGCACCTATGTAACACTAAGCATATCCAGCTGCATCACAACAGCTGGAAAAAGTCATCAGTTGACTCTAGTTGTCGCATAATGTCAAGGATCATATCCCTTGGCATGTTGAAACGTCGCAGAAAGTGCTTCTTGTCATAGGTTGGCGTGGCTCTATTTATCACTATCAGCACTATCTAATATCGTTTAAATGAGATGCGTGCATTCACACACTCACCACCACTCAAACTAATCCATGGTAAAAAGTTTGCGAAAAATCCTCGGTCTCTGAAAAAAACAAAACTTCTCATCTCTGCATATTGTAAGATTGACAAGATGATAGGTGTTGGTGGGTTTAACAACAAGAAATACTACACCGGTGCGGGGAACGCCAAGTTAGTCTGTTTTAGCTGGTTCTTTTTAAGTTTGCTGATGCAAATCAACTATAAAGAGGTTAAAATAGACCACCACTGAAGATGCTCTAAGCGGTACGTTTTGAACAGGCTGAACAATGAGATCGGTGGAACGAGTAAATGACAAAAACGCTACTCAAATCATTTGAAAAAGGTGTGAGTATGGTTCCTTCCATATGACAAAAATTCCCGATGACTTTTGAAATTCCCGTATTTTTCCCGATGATTTTGGATTCCCGAATTTTTCCCGCATTTCCCGATTTTCCCGAGTCTGTGGCCACCCTGGATATAGCGTTTTAAAAATTAAAAGTCCGCCCTGTACCTTTAAGGGTTAAAATTAAATCCCCAAGACATATTCTCCAACTACTGATGTAAATTGCATCACAAGACACATATTCGCATAATTTTGCCTTCACTTTTAAGTGACAACCATTATTTTATGATAGCCATCTACTTACACGTAAAATTCAGTCATTCATTGATTTACATGTCACGAAATTCAAATATTTAATCAACTACAGCTCATGTAATTTTCATTATTGAGTTCATTTATCCACAGGTGTTCCCAGGTTATGATGGATTACCCTCCAATCAACCCATTTCGACTGCAGCAATATGATAATGAAAAAAAAACCTACCTCTCGGTACAACTTCTGCAGCGAGGACGCATTCAGCTGTGTCTTGTCGATGATTTTGATTGCCACCTCCTTCGACGTCGGGACGTGCTTTGCCAGTTTCACCTTGGCAAAGTTGCCTTTGCCGATGGTTTTCAGCAGTTTGTACTTGCCGATATGCTCCTCGGCCGGCCGCCAACGGGCGCCCGTTCCGCGCATCTGCATATTTGGTGAACCCTGGAATGTCGAGAGAAAGTATACAAGCGATTAGTCATCTTTGAATTCCCCATTTGGTGGATCATTGTTACTGCGAGGAAACGTACATAAACATTGCCGTTGTTGCTGTCCGGCGTAGGGTGATTACCCTCTGCATTGCGTCATCAATACAGTTTCGCAAAACATATTCCCGTCGTTGGTCATATTTTACTTTTTTTTTTCGAGGAATAACCAGCACCCGGCATATTGAACATCGCGTAGTAGTAAAATGGGGCTAAATTTAGCTTCTCGGCCAATCAAAACAGATTACTTCGGCCGTGCAGTGCGCGGCTTTACTTCAGTCAGAACGTGTTCTGAGCAACGGTAATAGTCTAGAAGTAGTAAGTAGAAGTAGTAAAATGCTACTTGCTAAGAATGGCCTAAAATTTCTTCAAACTTTTGAATGAAAGAGTGATAAACATTGCACCAGGAATCATGTGTATAGAATTACGAGTATCGATTCAGAATGTTTGGAATTTCTATTTCAATTTAGATTCCTAGCGTGCAGATTCGCTCTAAATATTTACTGGGGCGGTGTATGCAAATGGTGGAAACCTTTCGAGAGCCGGGAAAGGTGCAGAATAAGAGCACCAGCAGTGTTGTAGGGTATGGATTTTAATAATAGCCGCCGGCAAATTACTAACGAATCTAAAAATAATACAAGTCAGGCAGTTCTTGCGATGACTGCGAACGTTGTTATTCGGCGGGATTTTCACGTATCTGAATGCGAAAACTTCCGTGTCAGACAGAAGTAGCACAGAGGAGATTTTATATTGGTACTCAAAACGGGGCGTAAAAAAAATAGAAGAAGAAGGAAGTGGGTTGTTTTCATAATTTTCTGTTTTCGTAATCGGACGAAAACCATGCAGTTTTGGTGTTCGGAGCAGCAACGGATCATCATAAGGGAAAACGTAGAATCAGCTATAACTAATACGGTCTTGTTTTGTAAAGTAGATTGTTAAAATGCAAAAATCGATTTATTATTCAAATTCCAAGCTGCATTCACCATGTGTGGTTGGAGAAACACTTCATTTTAGCTGATTGTGACGCAGAGAAAGGCTGTCAAAAGTCCTTTTCAATGAAAAATCTCATTCGATTTTTTCCGAAACACGTCTGAAGATCTCATCGGTGATTGATATTGGTATGATTATTGGTATTATAGCTACTTTCGTGGCAAACCTTCTTATGCTATTTTCCCTCTACCTATTTTACATGATTGCTTGGAACTAAGCACCTCCTGCGGCATAATTTACCAGTCCTGCCTCGGAATTATCAAATACAGGATGGGAATAGCAGTGACATAACGTCTGGGTTAAGGGAGGTAGGAACAGTGAAAATTGCTTAGTATCTCAGCGAGTCAATCAAGTTTAAAAAAAAATATTAGCCAAAATCAAATAAAATTGATTTGAAACTTTACTAAGCAACTTGAAATTGCCTACCAAAACGCTTCCAATTTTTGCTCTAACTTTTTTATCTCAAGTTTACCAACAACGACGTTTTGAGATGGTTTTTATAAATTGAATTGATACAAGTTTTGACGTATAAATCTTGCGATGTCTTTTACTGTTAGCGAGTAATTAACGATTTTCTTATTAAATTACGCCCTTTTCAAGTGTGTTTTACTCAATTTAAAAAATAACCTACCTCCAGTTTTCAGACATGATATGCAACAATAATAATCATTTCAAATGCTGTTAAGAAATATTTTGTTGGTTTGCCTCAACTAGCATTTCAACAAGGCCATTACAAAAAGGCCCCCAGCCAATATTTCAAAAAGGCCTATTTTGTTTACAAAAACCATAATAACTTTTGTTTGAGATAAAATAGAGAAAATTTCAGCCCATCAAAAGTTATAACTTTTATTGCCTTAGATTCAATGGGAAGTCAACATTGCTGTAAAATTTTAAATAAAAAAGTTACAGCAAAATAACTTATTTTTATAGGGACACCCTAAGCTACGTAGGAAAAAATGCTCTAACTCGGTCATATCAAAAGGTACAGAAAAAATTATACCATCAAAGTTGCTTGAAATTATTTATTCTACAACTTTTCCCAACTATGTATGCCTTTATTTCTGCAAATAAACGAGTTAGATTTTTTATTTCTCTGGAAATAAGGACCACCCTAGTTTTTGTTCACACCAAAAGAAGCGCCTTGTTATTCGAAACAACTTTGTGGTAGACAGTTTTGCTCCAAAACTTCAAACTTAGGCTGCAAATGTGTCTTTCCAGCTTAATTCGCGTTTTAAACCACTGTGCATTGATACAAAAAAAAAATTGACAAGCGCGAAAATTTCCCCTCGTTTAATTCCAATGCAAGCGTAAATAACGAAATTGTTTGCAATCTTTCATGCGCCATACAATAATGTTTGCAATCTTCGATACAACAGGCTAGATTCAGGCGTTATCAGGCTTAAGTTTACATGAAATATCCTGAATCCTAGAGGGAGCTGTTTAGTGGAATACCTGTAACTAGAAATGAGAAGAAAAAATAGTATTTTCAATTTAATTCCAATTACCTTTGCTTATTTTGACAGATACGCGAATTTCGTCTACAATGAGCAGACTTCTTCAATGTCTCGCACTCGTCGTCGAGTTATTAGTACGAGACACTGAAGAAGTCTGCACATTGTAGACGAAATACGCGTATCTGTCAAGATAAGCAAAAGTAGTTGGAATTAAATTGAAAATACTAATTTTTCTTCTCATTTCTAGTTATGAAATATCCTATTATTTTCTGCCAAATCTTTGAATGTGAAACTAGAAGAAATGTCACAAAAAATGCTGAAGAAGCCAACTGTTGCGGATAAACTTACCAGGTCTTTCCTAAGTATATAATTATATAATTTCTTAATTTAATTTACATAATTTCATCATTAAAGCGATAACGTTAAACCAACTTAGTATTCAGCAATTTCACTGAAACAATATATAACAATTATTAAAAATTTCGTTAAAATATCTAGGTTGTACGAAAAATAAGTGTTTTTTTTAAATAAATTTTACCTTTTCACCACTGAAATTTCAACTAAAACTTAAGTTGGTCATTTTTCAAAAATAAAACATATTAAAACTTTTTTTAAAGAATTTTTTTTTAAACTCTCAGACCTACAGACATTTTTTTTAAACTATCAGAGACAGACAGACAGACAAAAATCCTGGCTCCAAGACCCCCCCCCCCCATATGCCAAAAGTGGTTTCATTTGCTTGATTAGTGTGTTTCATTTTGTTGACCCCCCCCCCCCCTTCAACCCTTCATGAAGGGGAGGGTTATTGAACTGCCATAAAAACATGTTTTGCCTCCAAAAACCTCCACATACTAAATTTGGTTTTAGTTGCTTCACTGGCTCTCGAATAATGCAAAAAAATGTGTTTCATTTGTATGGGAGTCCCCCCTTTCAGAGGGCGGAGGGGTCTTAAATCACCATAGAAAATTTCTTGCTTTCAAAAACCTCCACATGCCAAATTTGGTTCCGTGTGCTTAAGTTCTCGAGTTATGCAGAAATTTGTGTTTCATTTTTGTGGGAGCCCCCCCCCCCTTCTTCGGAGGGAGGGGTCTCAAATCACCATAGACACGTTTCTTGCTTTCAAAAACCTTCACATACAAAATTTGGTTCCATTTTCTTGATTAGTTCTCAAGTTATGCAGAAATTTGTGCTTCAGTTGTATGAGAGCCCCCACTTTTAAGGGAAGGGAGGGGTCTCAAATCACTATAGAAACATTTCTTGCCCACAGAAAACCCTACATGCTAAATTGGGCTCCATTTGCTTGATTCGTTGTCGAGTTATGCAGAAATTTCTGTTTCATTTGTATGGGAGCTCCCATTTTTAGAATGAGGAGGGGTCTCAAACAACCATAGAAACATGTTTTACTTCCAAAAACCTCCACATATTAAATTTGGTTCCATTTGCTTGACAAGTTCTAAAGTTATGTAGAAATTGGTGTTTCATTTGTATGGGAGCACCCCTTTCCATAAAAAAGGGGTGTCTCTAACTATCATAAGCACCTTTCACCTCCATACAAATTTCACGTCGATCGATTCAGAAGTTTTTGAGCCTATAAGGTTCAGACAAATAGACAGAAAGAAACTCATTTTTATATAAATAATTTTTTTGGAATAAGTGAAGTGTTAGTGGAAATTTCCCAAGTTTTCCAATTATAATAGTTCAACGTATACGCTCGTAAAACTGTTTTCAATGTATTTTTAAGAAATGATGCTTTTCAGCTTTTCTAGTGTTTCTTAGAATATTCAGAACAAACGGAATATTTGATTTCAAATTCTTTAGGACAATCTGGCAATAAACTTATAATGTCTTTTTGCATTATGTTTTTCAGAGATTGTAGACATTTTATTTTTGTTGTTACACAACGGAAAAAAACAGTGATGACTTATAAATTAATCTAAAAACATTTTTTTCCAATTTTGTGTTTTTTTTTGATAAAATCTGTTAAAGCATTAAAATCCAGAACACGTTAAAACAAAACAAAAACCAACAAATTGTTTTATCATTTGTTATGTAAAAGACATGAAATATATTAAGATACAAATATTTACTAAAATATTTTCCTTGAAAATAAGTATTCCAGAAAAAAAAACGTTTTTAAGAGTTTTTGTTTTAAAAAAAGAGGCATTTTAATGAAATGTTTAACACAAAGTACCAACAAACGTTAATTTTTACCCTTTTTCTTTGACATTATAATTGGAAATCTTTCATTCTAGTCAAATATCCAAAAATCGATTAAATTTTTGGAAATGTTGGGTTTCTTAAGAAACAAAAATAATTTAAGAATACCTTTTTTTGAACCACCTCAACACTGATAGCAGATAAAACAGAGTCAGTGGTGGTAAATGTACTGAATTTTGATATTTGACATTTTTCGTTACGACCAAATTGTACTCACGCAAAAGTGAACCGTCATGGGAGAAATGTCATATGACACATTTTTGTTGCCTCCAGCCGATGATTTAAAAAAATTTGCGACATAGATTTATGTCACTCAGAATTTCGTTGATTGTTAGCATATTACTGCATAAATATGATGTTTATTATATGGAATCAAATCATAAGAATGGATACTAATAACTAATAATCGAAATTAACCAAATAAGTGCGTTCTAAATCAAGATATCCAAAACAGTCACAAACCATTTCTAATTTGTTTGAAACTGAAGGCAGATATAGGGAGAAATTTTCCTTTTTCTGTTTTCTATCCCCGCTTTCGCTTGACCTGTACACAGAAACTGTTGGTGGTGTGCTGGCCTTAAATTTCTCAGCAGGTGAATAGTTTGCAAAAAAATGTACATTTACCACCTCTGAACAGAGTCTTTAAAAAGGGGGGAATGTAAAAGTTAAAACAAACCCAAAACCAGAAAAAAAAAACGTCTACCAAATCGCATCCACCGACATTATAGGCCACACAACTAAGCTAGTTCTGGCTTGAAGTCACTCAAGAACAGAAAGGAATTACCGTGTGAATTGCAACTCAAATTCTTTGTCATTCTGAGCCATTGAACATTCCTAGATTCCTAAATCACTCCTCCACCATTCCTTCAGAAGTGTTGATTGAAGTCACGCTAGAATAGGGAAAAAGTCACAAATTTACGCCTATCAAATCGCATCCACTATTTTTCTCAGCTAGACAAAAAGAATGTAATCTGAAATGAAATAAAAAGCAGCACCTTTTTGACAAATTGCATCTAAGGCTCGATTAAAAGTAAATCTGGACGCACGGTTTAATACGCCACCGCGTCTCTGGTGGTTGGAACAAAAAACTTTTGATAGGAATTTGTTTATGTTTTATAGACTAAAAAAATGATGAAAAGTTTTTCTCGATTGATCGACGCATCTAGAAATTATGGATCATAAAACTTGAGAAAAGAAAATTAATTGTGTACAAACATCTAGAGGATCCTTTGTGGGCTGCCTCAAAAATAGCAAAAGTGTTAAAATTCCCAAAGTCAATTGTGTCTTGTTATCAAACGTTACAAGGATACTCTGAGTGTGGATAGAGCACAACGCATCTATCATAAAAGTGGCACTGGGGACAAAGAGCTGAGGAGAAAGGTGTTGAGATACGTGAAAGGCAACCCACATGTCTCCAATACGTAATTTGGCAAAGAAATACGATTCCAACTTTTCCACCGTGCGTAACATCCTTTCAAGAGAAGGATATAAGTTTTTTTGTGCCATTAAACATCCGAATCGCTCCCTGAAACAAAATTTAGTGGCCAAAAAGCGAGCACGATTACTATACGAGCGAGTTTTGACGAAATTTGATTTCTGTATTTTAATGGATGACGAAACATATGTCAAAATGGATTATAAACAAATCCCCGGATGAAAATTTTACCTGGTTGTCTCTTCCTGGTATAAATTTGTTTTTGCTGCTAAGTTTGCTCGGAAACTAATGATTTGGCAAGGAATCTGCAGTTGTGGCCTTAACACCAAGGTTTTCATCACATCTTACACAATGAAGTCGAAGGTTTACATTGAAGAGTATCAGAAAAAGCGGATTTTACCTTTCATTCGCCAACACAAGACCAATGTTAAGTTTTGGCCGGATCTAGCCAGCTGCCACAACTCTAAGGAGGTACTAGAATGGTATGCTGCAAACAATGTTAATTTCGTCGCCAAAGAGATTAACCCTCCGAATTGCCCTGAGGTCAGACCGATCGAAAAATATTGGGCAATTGTCAAGCGAAAACTTCGAGGATGCGGTGAAGAAGTGACAAATGCCCTACAGTGCAGTTTCACCAGCGACTGTGCAGATCATGATGGCATCGATCGCAAGTAAAGTACGACAGTTCGTTCGAAACGGTAAAATGTAATAACTTGTCGTAATAATAATATATCGTCCGAAAGCTGATTAGAAATTTTTATTCCAGGAAATCGATCCTAGCCACGTCCAGACTGATGTTATTTTGAGAATATCATTTACCATGGTTCTCCGTAGAGCACGTGATAATCATTTTTAGTCACCGATTATGAATGTATAAACTGATGGCACTCGTGTGAGTGTCGTGAGATTTAGCATCTCTATCGAGGGCATCATCAGATGACATTATATGCATAAAACAAAACATTAATAGTAAAGTGAACCATAGAATAGTTAATAATTCCTAAAGCATTTTCAACACTTCGTAAGAAAAATAAAAAAAAATAGAAACATTCAACAATTCTCAGATTACCAAGCTTACTTCTTTTTGCAAAACAAACCCACAAATACAGAAATACTAAAAGACTTAAAGACCTAACCTGAACCAATCTTCGACCGCACGTTTCCTATTAGAATAAATTTACCTTTCTTAAAAACATGTACCCAAAGCTCCAAATAGAACCAAGGCCGTTCGAATTGACGGTACACAAGAGCGCAATTAGGCGATGATTCAAACAAAGTTTCTTTCTAAATTTACACGCAATTGGACAATCACTCATCGATTGCTTGGCCGACTTTGAAAACGATACACAGTCACATTCGCTGCCATTGTGTAGGCGTTCCAACACCTCTGACCGACCGACAACATAACAGTCTGACATCGTATGTTACCATAACAAAATAAAAAAGTTGAAAATACGCATACCGCATTGTAGGAGTTTATTTTTACGGTCCATGTTTCTTTTTCAAGTGGAGGTGTAGAAGGTAGAAAATCTATCATTAGCCATTTCGTTTTACCATATCGCTCTCTGACAAGGGAAAGAAACAAATCAGTGCCTTCACTTTGCTAAATGGACTGTGCTGCTCTGCATGTAAGCATTGGCTTGTTGATTGAATTTCAACCGGAAACACAGCGATATAAGCAACGTAGCAGAATAACCAGTTTCCCTCTGAACTCTCGCCTTCTCTCGAAAAGGAGCAGAATACGTAACTCGTTCTTGACATTGAAAAAGAATTGTTTTGGTTTGGTTTCCTCTTCGCTTCGCTATTCTAGATCGGGATGCAGAGATACATATTCATCGACTTCGATCGTTTCATCTAGAGAGCACTTAGAAGCTTTTCCTTTACGTAAGTGTAGAAGAGAAATTGCCGCTGGATACGCGAGAGTTATGCGATAGACTTGTGGCGCCAGTCACTAGCGATGGAATAATTCATAGAATTTGTTAATGTTAAAGGAGGGGAGGTTGGTGTTTTACCTTTGTACTCTCGCTAGAACAAACATTGTTCGACGTTAGTTGTTCCGCCTATCGCATTCAAAGCTGAAGGAAGCGTCAACAAAAACAACAACCAGTGTTGCTACATATTTGCCTGAGCAGCAAGCCAACCGGGGGGAACGAATGGAGATTGTTTACTACCCTACATGACGACAGCCATCAAAGGTGTCGTCGTCGGTCGTGCACACATGTGTGTGATAGCATGGAAAATTTTCACAACAACATCTCCTATCAAGAGGACAGTTACGAGGACACACCTTTGTTCATATAACTGGCAGCAGTATATCACACTGCTGTTGCTGCTTCTGCTTGAAACAAGTTTGCTGCAATCGAAAGCACAGAGCTTATAAAGTATGCATTATCAAACAACTCAGGCCACTCCATTGACGAGTGATAAACAAAATATTATCACTAATCTCGAGTAGTCACACGGCCAGGTGGACGGAGCTATAATTAATCGTTATCTATCTTCAATCATAAACGTTCTGAAATAGAAAATCGGGATGTTCTGCCTGATTCGGTTAGGAGTCATGCCAGGTTGACAGTTTGATTCTTTTGATTCAGGTCGTTTCTTTTGATTTTTTTCTTCGATTGGTAGTCTTATTGAAGTTCCAACAGTATGACGCATCACTTTGTCGGGTTGACGACGCTTATCGCATTCGAACGTGTTCGGACGATGAAGGCAAGTCGGAAGGGAAGTCGTTCCGAATGGTACAAAGGGTGACACGATCAAAATTGGGTCGACTGAAACTTGAGGCCTTTCTCTTCATAGTGCATTCAAAAATATTTAACATTAGCTCTTCAGTTATAAAAGGCGTCTAACCAACGATGCAATTTTGCTCATGAATCACGAAAATCCAAACTACTTGCAGGCCGGATTAGCCAAATAGTTAAAAGTGGCAAAATCATCTGTCATAAACGCAATAAAACTTATCGGCGAACATTTGTCGACAGCCGGGGAGCCCAAATAGTAGTGGAACCGAAAGCCGGGAACCACAGCAACGAAAAAGAGTGTGGCCAGTGGTTTCAAGCGACTTTAACTTCTCTGTCTGAGATGTCACAAGCAGGCTTGAAGTGACGTCTAAAGCTCGATTTAAAGAAAATCTGGACGCACGGTTTAATACACCACCGCGTCCCTGGTGGTTGGAACAAAAAACGATTGACGAAGAAATTGGTGAAACGTTTTTCTCGATTGATCGACACATCTCGAAATTACGGATCATGGAACTTGAGAGAAGAAAATTAATTGTGCACAAACATCTAGAGAATCCTTCATGATCTGCCTCAAAAACTACCAAAAGGTGTAAAATTCCCAAAGTCAATGGTGTGTCATGTAATCAAACGTTACAAGGATACTCTGAGTGTGGATACACAGAAGAAAATTATTAATTTTAACAGGCACGTAAAAGTACCTCTCGTTTAATTCCAAGTCAAAGGAGGCGTTAACAACGAAATTGTTTGCAATCTTTCATGCGCTATGCAAGAAAACTTGCAATCTTTCATACAACAGGCTAGATTCTGGCGTTGTTTGGTTCAAATTTACATGAAATATCCCATTATTTTCTGCCAAATCTATCATTCCCTTTATTGCATTAGATAACGCAGAAAATTCAATGTTTCTTTTTATCTGTGTAGGGCACAGCGCATCTATCATAAAAGTGGCACTAGGGACAAAAAGCTGAGGAGAAAGTTGTTGAGTTACGTGAAAGGCAACCCAAGTGTCTCCATCCGTGATTTGGCAAAAAAAATACGATTCCAACTTTTCCACCGTACGTAAGATCCTTTCAAGTTCTCTTGAAGTCTTTTTGTGCCAGTAAACATCCGAATCGCTCCCTGAAACAAAATTTGGTGACCAAAACGCGAGCACGATTACTATATGAACGAGTTTCGACGAAATTTGATGGCTGTATTTTAATGGATGACGAAACATATGTCAAAATGGATTATGAACAAATCCCCGGACGAAAATTTTACCTGGCAACTGATCGTGGGGATGTCCCTTCCAGGTAATTTTGTTTTTGCTGATAACTTTGCTCGAAAACTAATGACTTGGCAAGGAATCTGCAGTTGTGGCCTTATAACCAAGGTTTTCATCACATCTCACACAATGACGTCGAGGGTTTACATTAAAGTGTGTCTGAAAAGCGGATTTCACCCTTCATTCGGCAACACAAGACCAATGTTATGTTTTGGCCGGATCTAGCCAGCTGCCACTACTCTAAGGAGGTACTAGAATAGTATGCTGCAAACTATGTTAATTTCGTCGCCAAAGAGATTAATCCTCCGAATTGACCTGAGTTCAGACCAATCGAAAAATATTGGGCAATTGTCAAGCGAAAACTTCGAAGATGAGGTAAGAGGTGACAAATGCACAACAAATGCGTTTTGAATGGAATAAGTTCGCCGGTACAGTGTCACCAGCGACTGTGCAAATCATGATGGCATCGATCACAAGTAAAATGCGACAGTTCGTTCAAAACGGTGAAATGTAATAACTGGTAGTATATCGTTTGAATCGAGCTGAATAAATACGCTTTTGTTTGACGTTTTGATCACCGTGTATGTTGTTTAATTATTGAGTTATGATCACTTGAATGCGTCCAAATTTACTTTGAATCGGGCTTTACAGCCGTTCATGGAGCTAAAAAAACGACCCGGATTGTCGACTTATGAGAAAGGTTTCTCCAAAACGCGACGATAAACGGATAAAAATAAGATCTCGGAAGTTCGATTGCATGGTCAAACAACGTCAAACAACTTCCTGAGTTTTATACGACCAACTGGAAGGGAAAAAGAGGCATGCATTTTCAAATTTTGATATCAAATATCTGGTATTGGCAGGCTATCTGTACCTGTGCCTTGAAAAGCGCAATTTTCATTGCAACCGGGACCGTTAACCAGAAAATTTGCGGGAACGGGTGTCTGGAAATAAAGTCGGCTGCCTTTCCTGAAGCAACACGATTGTTCCTAGCTGTTTTGATCATACTTGAAATCCTGCAATCATGGATTGGAATGCCGCCAACAACGTGCAGATGGTGCCCAAAGACAAGAACCGTTTCTAACACTCCAGATCTCTGACCAAGCGAGAAGTATTGGAACATCATCAAGCGAAATCGGAATAGGACACAACAACTGTCGAAAGCGAGTAGCAGTTTTAGGCAAAATGATGTTCTGTACAGAACAGTAGCTTATAGCAGGAGTTAACGGAAGGTCGGTCATTTAGATTCGGTCAACTGGAAGCTAAACTGATTTTTTTTTAGTATTTCATACTAATTGCGTATTCGTAGTCTGTGTTGACCAAATATTGATTGCAGCACCCTTTATGGTAAAACGGTTGAAAATTGTTGAATTCATCGTTGTATTTGAATCTGAAATGACGTATGTTAGAATATCTATGACCAGAATTAATACCGTCCAATTAGAAACAGAGGAAATTGTGGCCTTGGCCAATTGTCAACTGAATGCCAGTGGTATCTCATCCATAGTACACCAAGTGCACTGCACGATGACCCTCCAATCAAATGAATTGATTAAAATTCAGAAAAAGAATACCTATAAAGGTTAGATCATTTAGAAATGGGGTACTTCATTTTAGACATAGGAGCGCTCCAAGTGGTTGGATATTCATGTTGTTTACAGCGGTTGGTTGTTTTTAAACAGTTCTGCTCGGTATATTTGTTTACCGTTTAAAACTTATATTGTTCCAAGATGCAGGAAGAGAAAAGTAAAATAATTATGCACAGATACTTTTCAAGCAAATCCCGGGGCTCAAGTTCTACAGTTCTCAAGTTGCTCGCGGCAAGGTTCCTAGTAGATTCAAGTTTACTTTCGCGGATAAGTGCACGAAAACAATCATGATATGGCAAGGTATCTTTTCCTGTGGCAAGAAAACCAGAGTGTTTGTGACGGATTGCCTTAACAATCAAATTTTATCATTTGTTAAGTCTTTGATTAATATCTAGCCAGCTGTCACAACAGCAAGGAAGTGCTACAATGATTCGACGATAATGAGGTTCAGTTAATCCCAAAAAAAGCTGCATCCACCTAATTGTCCTCAGTTTCGTCCATTTGAAAAGTATTGGGCAATAATTAAGCGGAGACTGAAGATGAAGGAAGCAGTCAACAGTGTTATTGGTCAGACGAAGAATTGGTGAAATCGCCTAGCCAAAAACATGACTGAAGAAAGTGCGCATCGGCTGATAAGCGACATCAACATTTCTTCGAAATAACGATGATTTTATTTTGATGATTTGTTTCAGTTATTTTTGTGCGATTAAATTATGTTACCTTTGTTTCATTCTTGAAAAGTTTTACGACCGGAAAAAAAGTTTAAGAAGTACACGCATTTGAAATTGCATATTTGTAAATGGTCTAACCTTTATAGCCACTTTGAAATTAAGGCCGAATTTGGTCATTTATATCAAGATCTAAACCGCTGCTGGATGACACTTGGACATTTTATTTAGGTTGTTTTGGAGCAACTTTAATATTATTTTTCTACGTCAAATACAAGATTTGATAAAGTTAACGAAGTTGAACGTATTTTTATAATTATAAAAAACCTCAAAAAATCGTTGCAGTTTTACCAAACAGTTACCAGTTTATATTTTATTCAAAATTACAGAAAAAACTGAGAAAGGCCCTCTAAATTAAATGTACACCTCGTTTTCGTTTACGATAGATTTTTATGAAAAAAATCAAATCTTCGTACATAAACGCATGACTATTAAGCCTTTCCACTATGATTTCGAACTGACTTGGGGTGCCAATATTTCTCGACAACCTATTCCTAACGATGTAACAGATTTTGTAAACAAGGAGTTAAACAAAGATTCAGACATAAAATTTTGGCTTCGGCAATGTTGACTATTCTCGGCAACCGATTTCCAAACCTCTAATTCTATAACATTTCCCATCAAAGCACTTAACTGAATATATTCATATGATAACTAGTTTAAATGGAACGATTGCCGGATAAAAAAAAACTGCCGACAATAGTTACACTCACTTGAGAAGTTTGGCACAATATAAAAAACACTTTCAAGCCGTTCTGGGTAGTTCTGTCAATTTTATTATATAGTGGATCACGGAGCAAATGAATGTAAACAAACAAAAACATCAGATGTGTGCTCGACACTGCGAAAAAAACTCATACAAGGGTGAACTCTGTTTAGCTTGCCTAAAATAGGTGAATCATCTCTCATTGGAAATTTCACATTTGGACACGCAACTTGGCTATTTTCGCATCAAACGATGATTAACACTCTGTACTAAAATAGTGAATAATGAGATAATTTTAACCTCAATCACTAAGCGGCGCTGGTAAGCAAATGAAGTATTGAACTTTAGTAGCTCAAGATCTTTATAAGGGCCGGTTCATAAACCACGCAGACGTATTTTTGAAACACCCCCTCCCCTCTCGTAAACTTCTCTACATACAGTTTTTTGAAATTTTGTTTAGAGCGTAGACTTTGGACAACCCCCCCCCCCTACCCCCAGAAAAGTTTACGTGGTTTATGAATAGCCCCTAAGGCTAGTGAAGTGGTCCATAGGTGAATGTAAACAAACATAGAAGTAGATTTAAGTTTAAGAAGGATTGTCAAAAAATATAAGGAGGAGCTCCGAAATATTTTTTTCAATCTGAAGACAAAATTTATAGTTTGAAGAAACTTAAAGCTGAACTCTGAAGTAACTACCCAGGCAACCAATAAGCAGTAAACCAACCCTAAATCTGCATTTCAGTTGCAACAAGTTTTATATTAGCATTATATCAGCATCTTGAATGCTATCTAAAGTTAGATTTCAAATACTATTTAAATGTTTGTAGCCTGTAATAAGCGTTTTGAATGCAAAATAGCATTTATGAAGCATTATCATAGCATTGCAGTACAGCAACCGTATATTGGGCCAAAAGCGGCAATCATGTAGCATTTAAGGTGACTTAATTTTTTGATAGGCTGCCGTAAAGACGCTTTGGAACTGCTTATTTGTTATCTGGGAACAACCAAAATTTCAAGGAAACTCTGAGATCAAGTGCTATGTATTCTTCTACAATTTGTATTAAGTATTTAATTGAACAATTTTGCTGGGAAGTTCTGTAACAAATCCCACATAAATGATCTTTTTTTTTTGGTATTTTGATTATTGAAATATTCAGGCTCGGTAAACACTCAAATACCTCTTTGTGTGTTTTTCGTAACTTGTCAAGGAGTGAGTTTCAAACGCATGACTTTGACGTGTGGGGTACGAGTGTTAATCACTACGCCAAGGTCGCCCCCATGATCAAATCTCGAGTACTTTTTCAAACAGACGTATCTGATTTTGTAAACAAAGAGGGGAAGTAAGATTCAAACGTTAAATTCTTCAAACCCTAAGCACTTTCACGCAAACTAGGACCACCAACACAAGGAATAACATTTCCCTAACATGATGGTGATTCTACTTTCCGTGTGGATGCTGAGAATTTAGAGAAATTTACATTTGAATCTTACTTCCCCTCTTTGTTGACAAAGTTAGATACGTCTGTTTGAATAAGTACTCGAGAAATGGTCTTTTCACACAAAACTAATACAAGCAAGAATTGATCTCTTGAACGAATTGCAAACTGTTCACAAAATTTGCTCAGGTCGTTAGGATACCAATTTAGCCATAATGCTGTGAGATTTTCTTATTCACCCTTATTTCCGCTTTCGTTTGAATCTGAATTTGCTATACAATTTTTCATGTTGATAGAAAAATGAATATTCAACATGATGTTCTGCAAAGGTGGTGGAAACAAACCTATTTGTCTCTAATAAAAGTAAACCCAAAGTTACAGCAAGAATAAAACTAAATTTGATATCAAATATGTCGATCTTTAGGTGAAAACAAATATTGATTTCCATTTGTGGTTGGTGTTAACAAAAGTTTTTGAATTTATTTCATAAATTTTACATTTCAACTTCGACAAGTCTACGGACTGTCGATAGCAACAAAAACTACTTGAGATTTTTAGGCAATAATGGATTTGGATTCATCCTTAAATGCTCACGGCTAGTTCAAGTGATGACTTCGAAAACCCACCTTCTCCAAACAACAACTTTCACGGCTACAGCTCAATTTCAAAACAGACAACGCCTACAAAATACGTGATTGCAAGAAAAGTTATCCTCGAAAAATTTAACCCCGGGCGATATCTCTTTATCGGTATCTCCGTAGAGGCCACCATAGGAAAAAACCAAGCTTATCACTGGAGAAGGGATAATATGTTCTTTCAACTTCTGCCGGAGCCTAGACAAAACAAAAAGGGGGAAGCCAATCAATCATCAATCATCATATAGCTATTTCGAAGAATGGGCCCTTATCGACATATTACCTGAGATTTCTGTGGACTGACCAAGTGCTTCATTATCTCGGAGCTGATCTTTCGTTCGGTGGCATTCTTCACGCTGCTAGCTGGCGACGCTCTGGCTGCTGCCACTGCTGCTATCGTGGAACTTCCCGTTGTCGAGGAGGAACCGGCCGAACTGCTACCGGAAGATCCACCGACCGCGGTAGCCGTAGATGTTGTTTCCTTCGGGACCAGCTTAGTCACTTGCGGAGGCGAGGCTGTTGGAATGATCATTGGCGGCCGAGGAGCTGGTTTTTTCTGACGTAGGAGCTTGGCCGTGGTTTCGGCATTCTTGGAATCGGAAGCGGTTCGGTTGACGGCACGGGTGGTTTTGATTTTACGCGAAGCGGCAGAGGTGTAGGCACCACCGGTGGAGCAGCGGGAGTCTTCGCCGCGGTTGAAGGAACTAGGACCGAGATTTTCGTCGCTGTCGCTTTCGCCAGTTTTGTCCATGTAGCCAAACCCGTTTCCGGACACGTCACTGATTCCGGTGTTGAGAAGGCTCGGAAGCTCACCATAGTGAACCGGGCGATCTTTCTTGGAATCCAGCACATCGGCGGAACGTTCCGCGTTCATGCGGGTATCAAACTCCATGGTATGGATTTGGCGTTCGAGGTTCTGGAGAACCGAAAGGGACTGGTCCTCCGACTCAATGGGCGTCGAATGGGACGGTTTCGGTGGAAGCCCAGTGATGTCACTGAGCTTCAGGCTGTAGCCATCGCGGATTTCGATTTGTCCGCAAGAAGTTTGTTCGTTGCGCAAGTTTCGGGCAGCGACGCGTGCCGGCTGCGGAGAACTGAGAAGAGTTGTGCGAATGGCAGGCTTCGGTAATTCAGCGAGGGTGACGACCTCTAGTTTGTTCGGTTTTAGCCGGATACTTCGCCGGTTCGGCTCGTTGCGTTCGAACTCCTTGGGATTCATGGTGAACAGTTTGTTTTTTTTCTTTTCGTTATGAACACTAGTACACGTAAATTAGGTTTTGTTCGGTCAGAGATACACTGCGCGGTACACTTTTACCTTCATTGAAAATGTTTTTCTATATGATGCAATGTTTTTTTTCCACGACGGAGCATCTAGATAGCGAAGATCGTCGTCGTCTGCTGTAAGTAGGATCAACGGAAGAAAGAACGCAGTGGTTAGAGTTAACAGCTCTGACATTCGATTCAAGCGATGAATCCTGACAGCCGAATGCCCATCACCGATGTTTCCGGTAGCGCTGATAACCCAGATGAGTACAAGGAACATTGAACACTTAAGCGTTTGATGAGTAACATGATTAGGGACAACACAATTATAACGAAGAAGCATCGAGCATTGCCAGATCATCAAATTCTGGCCACCATTTCAGGCAACCTACAGGATAATAAGCTCTCGTAGCCTCAGGAACATAGAGAGTATATTGCTACAGACGATATCTTATCATTTTGCCAACGTAACGAAACACGGTCCTCCACCCGAAACAACGGAAAGATAAGATTAAACCGAACAGTAACACTGGGGGTGATGGCGATAACCTGAGTCTGCTGTTATTCTGAACGTGTTGAATGCACTTTTTTTTAACGATCCGAATCGTCCCGGTTATAGATCCGGTCTTCCAGCGAGAAAGACGAATCGATTTCACTACTCGACAATCATCGCACTTTCACACCTTTACACGCAGCACGGTAGAGCGAATGCGCTACCTTCAATTATGAAGCTTGATTTGGCGAGCGATAGACTCCACGGCCGTCGTATGCGTACGTCATGTGATTCAGCGGCGCTTGAACAATTAAATGTTTTCCATTCAAATTAATATCGTTGTTAGCCAGCAACTCGCGCACTCTTTCTCACTCTTCCAGCGCACAGCGAATCTGCACCGAGAGTGTGATCTCATCCACCTGCGCAACCGCTCTTACTCAAACAAGCAAATGGGGATCTTATCTTCTAACTAAGCCCTACTAACTACCAGCTGCTGCTATCCACAGAGCTCTGGTATGAGTAATTATCAAAGTATAACTCTCACTACGCAATCACCAACAACTGCGACGACGGCGACGACAACGAAGACGACGACGACGTTTTGTTCTCCGTCCGGCGTGCGTGGAATGAAATTGAATCCCCCGTCACTCGAGGTAACCTGAGTCTACCTTTTTCAGAACAACCATGATCCCATTTAAGGACCAGGGCACCGCATTTGTGCGGGAGAATCAAAGCGCGAAACCGGGACCGGGATGACGTCAAAGACGAAAATTTCCTTTTAGTACTTTTCCTTCCCTAGAAGGGACTGCGCTCGGAAAGACGATCACGCGCGTTCGCCAAAGTCGCCCCTCGGAACGAAACTGGTGGTCCTCGTCGCTTCGGCAGAATCGGTTATCGATTGTACGAAAGCCCGGGGTGGGCGTACCAGTGTGTGTTATCATTCGGGCAAATTTGCGCCAATCGATCGCTATCACAGAAACATACATACGTACAATCATAATATTGGACGATTGATAAAAACACGAATTAGCACCTCATCACCTACACGTTATCAGTTCGTTGCCAATGGTTGTGGGGTGCAAAAAGTGATTCCGGGAAGGAGGTGCTGGAAATGATCGGGCCATTTTCATTTGGGGACTCAGCCCTGGATCGGGAGGATGGAAATTTTCGATTTCAAGTGTGGCGGTGTAATTCATCAAGAACAAGCGATTCGATGTTTATTGTTTACTTGGTGGCCACTGATCAGAGGCGATGTTGAGACGAATTGCTCGGGCAAGGTCGTTGTCATTTGACTTGGAAGCGATGATGCTGGTAGGCGCTAGGCAATCATTGGATTTTTTTTAATCTAGCTCTTGTTTGTTGACATGTTGTTTATTGACAAATAAAATGAGGCGAGAGAGAGATAGAGCATTGTTTGAATTTGCTTATGTGGTACGCAATTGAGCATTGAGTCAGGGCCTTTTTCCATATAGATGGCGCTGTTTTGTTCAAATTAGGTATTATAAATCCCAGATGCGTCTCGTGAACAAAAGTTCAATCCATTCAACAAGTTCACTATTTAAAAAAAAAATGGTGTCTAGTTAAGGAATTCTAAGAAAGTTACTTTCAAATCATATGGCAAAAGGGAACACCCAATCAAAGATGATAAATTTTCTTACAATAATGTTAGATGTTTCACTATGTAAAGGGTGTTCCGTTCAAAATTTGGTCAAACAGTTATGTGTGTGAGTCAATCAAAGTTTTTATTAATAAGTCAATTTTTTCTCTTTCAAGTTCAGTTAATACAGAATACAGGAGAATATTCAGTTAAGTTTCCTTTTTACCGAATGCGAATTGCCGGGTCTTTCGTTTAACACCTGCCATAAGATTTTGTACAGTCTCCTTGTCCACTTTATTCGCTGCAAAACGCCAGTTTGCCTTGAACTGAAACCGCTCACAACAACTTTATGAGGTTCTTAAGGTTCCGCTTGACGATGGCCCAATATTGTTCTATTGGGTGGAGCTCTGCCGTGTTGGGAGGGTTCTTGTCCTTAGGCATCACTTGAACGTTGTTGGCAGCATACCACTCCATGGTCTTTTTTCATAATGGCAAAATGCCAAATCCGGCCATAATAGAACGGAACAATTGTGTCGCTCCAGGAAAGGCAGTAGACGTTTTTGTAGGCACTCGCTCAGATACATTTGCTGGTTGACGGTTCCGGTTGCTCTTCAAGCCACAGGTAAAGGTGGCCTGCCACACCAGATATTTCTTCGCGAATTTTGACAGTACAATGTGCTTGTAAATATCTGCCACCTTTCCCCGTCCGGTTGCCGTATGAAATTCCTGTCCAGGAAGCTGTTTAAAGTCTGCATTGATGTAAGTTTCATCGTCCTGTACCACGCAATCAAACTTCGCCAGCATCGTCGTGTACAACTTTCGCGATCGCGCTTTAGCAGATGTGTTTTGTTTATCGTCGCGATTTGGAGTCACCACTTTCTTGTAAGTCTACAGTCCAGCTCGACTCTTTTAGCACTATCAACGGTTGAAGGCGCCACTTTCCAGCTTCTTTGCGACATCTCGGACGGAGAGGTTGGGGTTCCGCTCGAAACAGCGGGCAACTGTTTTTGTCGTCGTTGTGGCCTCCGGCTTTCGATTTCCCCCCGATCCAGCTTTCATGCCTGTCGACAAACATCCACCGTAACACTTTTAATACGTTGGTAACAGTTGATTTAGCTACATTCAACAATTTCGCCAACTTGGCGTTAGGGTAGTTTGGATTTTCGCCATGCACGTGCAAAATTTTGATGCGTTGTTTCTCTTCCTTCGACGATATTTTGATGACTAAAATGCTAATCTCAAAATAAAAATAGAGGCATGATGCTACACGCACACATCTTCAAAATAAGGGATGAGCAAATTTTTTTAATGCACGATCGAAGGAAATACGTCAAGTTTAAGTCGACAAAATTTTGATCTAAACACTCTTCAAGTGGAGACAAGATGAACAAACAATGCGTTTTAATTTCTGCGGCCCAATAACGCGACCAATAATGTTCGACCATCTCAATTACACAACACATGCTCTGCATCCAATAATAAGCTTCTGTGTATAGGTGAAAGAGAAAACAGAATACGATGGAAAATGGCAAATGTTCTAACTGAGGATGATAAGGATGTTAGAAAATTATTGTTTTGTATATAGTATCTTCTCGACGACCGTTCAACTAAAGAGCGTCCTAAGGCCGTTTTCAGCGGTGTTTTAGAATGTTGGTTTAATTTTATAACAGTTCCAAAAATATAGACAACCAAAAATAGATCAACTGTTTCCCACTTTGCCGCCATTATTCTAAATTTTGTATGATGACGTCCGCGAGTTTTATAACGGAACTTCGCCTGCTTCGATGCATAGCATCTTCTTATTCAGCATTTCAAGCTTATTGCTTTCACAATTTTCGCTTATTACTTGCTCTCAACTTAGTGTTCTAAATGCACTTCCACAGTTATTAATTGAGAGCTCTCGATGCCAGGTGCCATTTTTGCATTAGTATCCTTAACGTAAAATTCCTACACACTTAGAAATTATGAATTTTACACGCGACGTAACGTGTTTGTAAATAGTCGGGGAACGTAAAAATAGATTTCGTGTAAAATTATGGCTTATGAAACTGACACATACGCAATTCGACTAAAGATGTGTTCGATTGAATTTATTTTCTCATCTCTTTCAACACATTCTTATGTGCTAAAGGACGCTTGTATGTGCCGGTCTCAGGGACAGAAATTTACAAGAGATTTTGGTAATATGTAGACCAGACCGGGAATCGAACCCAGCCGCCTTCCAGCATGGTGTTGCTTTGTTGCATTAAAACGTCAAAATTGAGAGCCGATTTGAACCAACAGTAAGGATGCTGTTCGGTTCACTTACAAGTCTCTTTATCACTCTCTTTCTCCTTTTTTTTCTCTCTCTCTCTCTCCCTTTCCCACACCCTTATTGCGACCTACATTTGACCGTCGGTCTCGCCTCGCATTACCTTTTCCACACAATTACATCCCTCACATAACATTTTACACTTTGGAACATGACCCTAGTAAACACGAGCAAATTCTTTTAAATTCCACTTGAAAAGCTTGTCCTTTGACAGAGCAAATTTTGAGCTGTACAAGCAGATTTCTAACTGAGTAAGCTATTGTTCAGCTTTCAACGTTTGTTGAGTATTGATGGGACAATAATCGCTGACGTCCTACCGATTAACTTTAAATTCTTTCTTTTAGACCTATTAAGCTGCTTCAGCGAGCAGTCTACCGGTTCTTAACAACGTATTATAAATGTACTTTTACAGTTATTTGTTGAGAGCATTTGGCGTCAGACCTCTGAACTGAAGGCTGAACATGAACTTATTTACAGGGTGGCAAAGGTTGTTTGTCAGTTACCTATGGTCTGAACTTCAGGAAAGTTTAGATGACCCAACTTCAACATGCTATTGAATTTTTTTTTGTCGTATCTGGGCTAATTTGCATCAAAACAATCAGAATAAGAAACAGAGGTGCAAGTTGAAATGCTCACTGGGAAAATGATATATTAACATAATTCAGATGCTTTTGAACCAAAATTGTGGTGAAATTTTTTTTAACATGGACAAATATAAAACTATGCAGCAAAATGTTGGAGTTTATAGTTTAATAAGGACACATAAAGTTTAACATATTTCAGCATACTGGAGAGTGTCACCTGTTTAGTGGAATACCTGTTATTAGAAAATGAGAAGAAAGATTAGTAATTTGCATTTAATTCCAACTACTTTTATTGCTTATCTTGACAGATACGCGTATTTCGTCTACAATGGGCAGACTTCTTCAGTGTCGTGAACTAATACTCGACTGTTGAATATTAGTAGTACACAACACTGACGAAGTCTGCACACTTTTGACAAAATATGCGTATCTGTCAAGATAAGCAATAAATGTAGTTGGAATTAAATGGAAATTACTAATGTTTCTTCTCATTTTCTAGTTATATTTCAGCAGTTTGACAATGAGTAAAAAGAGCTGTTTTCTCTTAAATATGTTTATTCGTGTATAAAACACCCATTTGTTGACTTTGTAAACTCTTGCACCTTTCAAAACGTATTCGTATACAACGCCATACATGGAAGGCTACTTACCCCACAGTTCTCCTAGAAAATTCGGATCTTGAACAACTTTGGAATGACCGCCCCTGTTCTAGAAACATTGTGAACTTTGGGAACCTTTTGCAAAATGGGGATTCAAGGAATATCTCTATTTCCCAAATGTTCAGCTATTTCAAGTAATTGTTTGTACATATTCACAGTGTGGCGTTCGCCGTTCCAACTTGCCCTTCTGTACTTATTTCAATTTATCCAAAAATGTAATAAATGCAAGATTTAACTAAGTTCAACTGAGAATAACAAAAACATCTCTCTGAGATTTCGTAGATTTTTCTCCTCAAGTGCACAAAACTGGGTAAAATTTGGGAAAAATGATTTTTTGGCGAAGATTCAAGCATCGTGTAAGAAAAATTTGCCACAAATATCATACACGATAAACGAAAACAAAGCTGTGTCTAGCTTAATGTACTATGCGACTTTCAACAACCTTTAGAGCAGAGATATTATCTTTGTTTAGGTATGTTATTTACTGTGAAAAATTATCATAGGGATTGATCACTTCTGCTTAAAGTGATCCTTTCCTCTACTACTTACTCTTAATATTCGGAAGACTTCAGCAAAGTTCGCAGAACTTCATCAATCATAATACAGGTATACCTCGATAGTACGTACATTGAAATAGCATAAAAACTACTTTAGAACTCGAAAACATAGTTCGTAGAAATTCTGAAAACTATATAGAGCTGCTGCAATACATTTTTTTTTTGCATTTTTTAAACATACACAGAACACTTCGCAGAGCTCCAACAATGCAAGCAAAACTTCAGGAAAGCTGGGGCGACCCCTGTGTAGCGGTTAGCATCCATACACGTCAAAGTCACGAGTTCTCACCTCCGGACAACTTACAAACATAACCAAAAGGTATTTGAGTGCCAACGACGGGCGATGAAACAGCCCTAGGCTGAATATCTCCATAATCCGGGAATTTCAGCAAATCTGAACAAAAATCTAATTTGCAGAACTTCAGAAACTATTAGTTGAAATTCTGCGAAGTTTACCGGAATACAACAAAGTTATCAGAACTAAAGCATGCAGAACATAACTTCAGTAATGTTCACAGAACACTAAAAGGTCGAAGAACTTCAGCGAACTTCGTAAAACTTTTAAAAATTTCGTTCAAACAAAATTGCAAAAAATGCATCAGATTTCTCCTGATCCATTTCAGTAATATTTGAAAAAATTAGGAAAAGTTCATAAAGTTTCAGTCAAGTTTGCAGTACTTCAAGTAAAAATTAAAGAGCTTGAACAAAAACCGCATAACTACAGCGATGTAACTTCAGCAAAGATTACAGAACTTCAGTAATAATCGTAAAGTTTATGCAAAATTCACAGAATATAAAACAAAGAGCTCAAGGAAGCAACACACAATCATCATAGTTGGTTGCAGCAACTTTACTGTGACTTGATTGAGTCACATTGAAGCAACTTAAACTGATTCACAACAAGTTCTGTTTGGACAGAAAAGCTCGTCGAATTCGTGGAATCAGTGATCCAAGATTTTTTTAAATGTTTTTTAGAGTTCTAACAAATTTCAGAGACCCACAGCGAACTTCTTTGAGCAAAAGGTGCAAATCTTTAAAAAAAATAGTCAACTAGAGGGCTGCAGTAAAGATCTCAGAATTTCGTCAAACTTCACAAAACTTTGATGAAATTGGATAAAAAAATTCTGCATGGTTCGCAGAACTGTATTAAAGTTGGTAGAACTTCAGCAAAGTTATAATTCAAAACCAAGATATTGTCGATATCTTAAAGTTGTTGAAACTTCTATGAATTAACATAATGTAGCTTTTTGAAATCAATCAAGATTTATTGAAAAAATGTGAAATTTCCATAAAAGTTTGTACTTTTTTGTCTCATCTATACTAATGCATTTCCCTCTACCATCTTATCCTAATGCATTTACCTCTACCACAAAAGTTCAACTCAGTGGACGCAGTGGTTCTACGCTCCAACAAAAAAAAATGTATTTCCAAAGCTAAAGTTAAAATTTCCCCTTCAATTGAAATTCATCATCGTTGTAATGCGGCCTCGATTAGAAAGTGATATTTTGTTTTGCTATGATTTTCTACTTGTTAAAAAAAATGTCGTTCTAAGCCCTTAGATGTAACCGATTCAATACGAATTTTATTTAAATGATATTTCAACCATAAAAATCATTTTAAAATTTGCGAACAAATGTTTTTTAAGCTGTTCTAGATCTTCCATACAATCCTTGAGTTCAGATCTTGATGTTCTACGTGACCAACAATGAGATTGACGATGTCCCGGCCGTACTTATTAGTTGTAAAAGCTCCACGGAACATCATAACACTGTAATTAACATTTTACAATATGGAATGGAATACCTGCGGTACTCCAAACTATTTTTGAATACAGATCATGATGTTCTACGTGATCAACAAAGCTGATCACGATAAATCGACCGTACTTAAGAGTTTTGATAGCCCCAGAAGACATCACAACACTGTATTGGACATGTTACAAAATTTATAGAATACCTACGGTACTCTTAACTACCCTCAAGTTCAGATCTAGATGTTCTACATGATCAATAAGGAGATCTACGATGAGTCGACCGTACTTATTAGTTGGAAAACCTTCAAGGAACATCATAAAACTGTGATAAACTTATTACAGTATTTTTAGAATACTTACGGTACAGCAAACTATCCTAGAGTTCAGATCTTGATGTTCTATATGATCAACAAGGCTATTCATGAAGTCTCTACCATACTGAGTTGAACTAGCCCCACGGGTATCATCACACTGTAATAGACAACCCTAGTAGCACATTTGTTGCCATTCAATTGAGACATAAATATGACTTGCTAAGTCACAATCAAGTTGTTAAAACTAATTATGATCGTAGTGTGCTACTTGGGAAGTTTTAGTGTTTCTAGAAAGGGTGAGGTACTCCAAACTATCCTTGAGTTCAAATCTTGCTATTCCTCATGAATAATCTGGATTACTATAATATGATTATAATTGAGCAATGATGTCCCATGGAGCTTTACCAACCCCTCGAAGACCTCGTAGATCACTTTTTTGAACATGCATATCACCAAAACTTGGACTCAAGAATTGTTTTGAGTACTGTAGATAATCTGAGAAAACTGTAATGTGTCTGCAACGGTGTTCAGATTTTGCTTGTGGCTTTTACAGCTTAGAAGTACGTTCAAAACACTCTCAACCTCCTTGTCGATCATGTACAACATCAAGAGTTGAACTCAAGGACAGTTTAGATGATCTAGATCCAACCTGTTTAACATTTTTCCCAGTTACAAGAGTTAGTTTTGAACAAGTTTGCACAACAAAGTTACAGAGCTCTAAAAGCCGAGTTTCGACAGCAAATTTTAATCTTTGGTCATATATTTATGAGAATAAACAATCTACAAAAAAATATATTTCATAATGTTAAGAAGATACGAACAGCACTTTTGAAGAGTGTGAAGCAGAACCATCAGAAATTTTAATTTTTGGATGCATCTTGTTTATCAACAACGAAAAAAATGAAAATTAATGTATATGCTGATTAGTGTTCGGAAAGGATTAACATCATTTCTCTCCTCCTTCGTAGGACTGAAATGTTGATGACTTTCCCTTTCCACTGCGGAGAAAAATCACCGATTTCACCGTCTGCCTCACAGCGCGAATCCCCCATTCGAGGGTGTTTGTCTCTCAGGTGAGATCCATGACGTCGACCGGTTCCCCGAAAGTAAGCCAAATAAACATTTATATAAATGACTATTTAAACCTGTTAAAGACAGGTTTCGGAAGATCTGCGCACAAAACACCGCATCATCATCAACATCGTCTTTGGCCGGGCTGAAAAGAAACACCGACCCGACAGTATCATTTCGTTTCTCTCCTTCCCAAAACACAAGCCGCAGAACAGCGCTGTCACTCATCTCGGAGTTCAAGTGGTGGCAAATGTTTTTGGAAATCTACCCCCCAGGCAAACACTACACCGATCCTCGACGAGTGATTGAAAAGTCATCAAGGCTCTCTCCCAGAGTTCATTCATGGAACCATCGCCAAGAGTGATAAATGGTTTCCCGTTTCCGTTTTCAATCGAGCGATGGAAAGTTTGCTCGAGCTTCAGGTGCTAGAGTGTGAAATCGATTCTTGAGCGACGCGAGGTTATTGACTATGCTTGATTATGTTGGAAGTTGGGTCGTTCTAAGAAATTACCAACCGGCCCTGGAGCTCCTACGCTAGAAAAAAAAATTCCCTTCCTCCATATTTCGTGGGAGATGGCCACACCCAGTCGGCTGTTGGCGTAGCAATTCAAAGCAACACGTGAGATCTCGTGTTTGGATGCTCATCGTGAATGCTGCTCAAGTGGGCGATACGGACGAAAATGGCACACGCTCCTAAATGGGACTGGCGACGGTCCCCAATGGCTGTTTTCGTCTTTTTTCTACTTTGGATCTACGAAAACGACGCGAGTTCGCTAGAATCGTTTCTGGTGAATTTCGCCCCGCCTGACTGCCAAATTACGCTTTTCACACACGGCATATAACTTCTACCATCTACTGGCACTATAAAAATGCCAAACTCAACGCCGGTCGGCGGGAGAATCGTTACTCTTTTGGGACTATATATTGCTTTTTCATTTCACCGGTTGTTGCACGGAAGAAGAATACCAAATGGAGCAAACATGTGGAATCAGCATGAATCAGCCTTTCTGGCGAGTAATAGAAGGTGCTTAAACAAGTGCCAAAATTCGGTCGGCATCTTTGTTTTGTCATTTCGCAGAAGGGGAAATCCATTTATCGACTGAATACGCGTTGCATCGTTTATTAAATTGAAAATATTTTTCGGAACACCCCAATCGAAGTCCCCACACTCTATAAAGAAAGTTTCATATTTACCTTATCCCTATTGGCATCCTGGGCCCGAGCTTTGGCACTTTTTGGCTTATCGTGAATGGCTTTACTCTTGGCCACCACCGGTAGACCACCATCGATCATGGTGACCATGACCCGCCGGTTCTGGTTCGGTTGTGGCTGCTGCTGATGAGCATTGCTGGAATGTTGTGACTTGGAGTTGTTGTTACTGGTGGTGCTGTTGGAAGCAGCAGAATCCTGCTGCTGGTGGTGGTGATGATGATGGTGATGGTGATGGCCCGGCAGAACCTGCTGCTGTTGCTGATGCGATACCGGAGGACGTCCGGCGTCCACATCCGGCGATTGGATTGTACTGAGGCGGTTCTTCTCCTTCTGTAGCTGCGCTATGGTGGCGGGTGTGTGAGATTTGGAGCGTTTGAGAAACTTCATGACCGGATTCTTGACTCGGTACTGAACACCGGAGTCGTCGTTTCGACCGGTTGTGGTTTGATCGACGGCCGACCCGGTTCCCAGGGTCGCTCCGGAGCGCTTGTCACTCGACCCGAGGACGGCATTGGCATCTAGGGAGTGTACCTTATCGTCTAGCTTGCGGAAGCTACCGTCCGCCAGCTTGACATAGCACCCTTCGGTCATCTTGTGGTAGGAGTCGGAAGGTAACTTGTGGTAACCGTTGTCCAGGGTTTTGTAGTAACAAATATCAGTCTTGTGGTAGGCGTCGCCCGACTTGAAGAACTCTTTGCTGTTGGTCGAGCTGAACACGGTGCTGGACCCTTTGCTGAGATTCAGATCGTTGCTGACGGTTATACTAGCCGGTGGGGCTGCGGGACTCTGTCCGTTGGAGGCGACGTGCAGTAGTTGGTCGATGTTTTTACTTTCCGTCCGTGCCTTGTGGATGGGCTCTTTGATGTGATGGTCTTTCCCACTGAAGGAATTTTCCTTTTTCAACAGTTTGATGTTGGCCAGTGCCGGCTGGACCGACGAGTGCCGGTGGTAGATCTTTTTTCCATTACGACCTACGGTGGTACCGCCGTGGTGGTTGTTGTTGCTGGTCGTCGTACTGGAAATCTGGCCCATGATGTTCGATAGGCTCTTGATGGCGTACGCGTCTAGTTTGTTGCCCGCAACCGTGGCCACTTCGTACATATTTCACCTCCCCGGGGAGGGAGACGCAGGCCGCCTTTCGCGAATCGAAACTTCACTGACTCTTCAATTGGTTCTTCTGCACTTTTTCTTCTTCTTTAATTTACTGCATGTTCCGTTGCTACCTGTATGATGGATAAATAATCCGAGTTGGAAAATAGCACTCTGGGTCACCCGTTTTCGAACGCGTGACGCTCAGTATCTGTCTATGAAGCAATCTTTCCACGAAAATCTGCTAAATCGTCACATGGGAGGGAAAAGGTTATAAATGGGCAAGTCGTACAAGAAAGTCGGTCACGAAAGCGCGTGTCGCTTTGCCTAACACGGCATGCACATGTCGTAAACAATGCCGGCTGGATGGTTGACGGAAGTTTTGCACTCATTGATGCACAAAAGTAATACACGCGATGAGCATTAAAACAAAAATAAAAAATAAAGTCTTTTGTCTTTCTACATAGACTCGGATGAATGGATGCTTTCCTGTCGTTTAGGTATGGAATGCATGTGGTAGCTAATGGTGATGGTTGTTACGTGACTGCCGTTTATCATTGCTGGTGTGCACCGAGAATAAGTCCAATGTAAAATTGGAGTAAATTATCATAAACGCAGCATTAATTCTTAAAAATAGAGCAGGCGCTCCAATGTACCAGTGTCCGATAGGACAGAACATGTACTTTAAAGGTCTCGAACAAAAAGTTTTATATTTGGATACTCTAGAAGCCGTTTACGTAGCTAATAAATATGAATTAAAAAAGTGTTTCGATATATTTAGAGGCACCCTAAGTAAACATCGAAAAACAGCACAAATTCGATCATTTTAGAAGCAATAACAACAATTTCAAGATTAAAGTTGCTTTAAGTTTTAAAACCAACCCATTTTCTTCTTGGAATGTTTTGAATGTATTTCTATAAATAAAAATAAATAATTATTTGATTTATATCAAACTAACAACCACCATAGTTCACAGTTAAACTAAAATAAAGGACGGCTTACCATTTGGATAGGACAACTTTGTTCTAAAATTTCAAACTTAGTCTAACTAAATTCACACACAGGACCAGAATGTTCCATTCGGGTTTTAAAAGCCATCTAAGAACCTCTTTGAACTGTACACAGAACAAAAAAGCGTTCCCGAAAATCAAATCGAACCGTGAACTAGTTCACGGTTTCAAGATTTATCATTTTAAACGTTATTTAGTTAATGATTACGTGATTCAGTTCACGGTGTATTTTTGCTTGTTCTCGAATTCATGACTGCAGTTCACGGATCTGGGCACCGATTTTTTTTTCGTGTAGACCTTGAGATCAACCACTGTGAAAAAGGTTTCTACGAGGTATTCAAAGCCTCATTTCAGGCCATGGATACACGTTGGGATGTCGACCAAAAGGAAAAAGCAAAATTATTTCAACTTTTATTATTCCGTTACGCTATTTTTATAACAGATGCTGATAGAATATAGATCGCGGATGTAGTTTAAATAACAGAAATCGTAACAAAAACTCCTCTAGAGGTAACAAAATTATAGCAAACTATGATATAGATATAACATAAGCAAAACAAACTTTGCATCAGTTTTGTTACGATGTATCAAAATCATATCTACCCGACAAGAAAGATATAACAACATTTTATTAGCTTGAGTTATTATGTTATACTCATTTTTTTGACAAGCTTCGTCATAAAATTGAAACAGGATGTTGTTAAAATATCAGATTTTATAACAACAACCCCTCTTGTGGAATCAGAAGAACAACACAGTATGTTATAATAACATCAAAAATATAACAAACTATACTTCTTTTTCATGATATACCATAACAGGTTCCTAATACATTATTTTACAAGAAATAAAAAATTTCTGACACCGTGAGTTACTGGGTATAAGATATGTTTAAATAAATTTATAACAAAGTACGTTAATTTTAAAGTTGTTTTTCAGATTTTCCAAATTTGTTCATAAAGAAACAAACACATCTTTTTATAAGCAGTCATTATTTTTATTGTGGAGATTTTCAGGTAATATCATACATGGTTGAAAAACGCTTTTTGATCAAAGAGAGTTAAGTAAATGAAAATAAAAAAAAAATCCCATTCGTTAACAAATATAGGTCATGAAAAAAGTTGCAGAATCACAGAAAAAAAAAGTTGCAATCGGGATTCGAACAATGAACCTCGGGATCCAGAGACGAGCCATAATCCCACGGGACTACATACGCTTGATAAGTGATGTCGATTGAAAGTGTATATGAGGCATGTTTTTCTCGACTAACAGTAATCATTTCATATAATTTCGTATGGCATGAGTCTTGGACCCTTGCTTTGTGGTTCATAGTTCCGATCGTATGAAAATTTTACGGATAATTTCTTAAGTGTAAAGTACAGTTGAAATTTTTGGCATGGAAAAATCAAAGAAAAGCCCCCAAACATGACCATTTTGTATGAAAGTCGAGCTTTACCTTTATTGTAAGTCATCTAAAATCACCTTTCAGACCTTGATCAAAAAGTTCCCGGAATCACCACCTGCGCTCTCAGTCACGCGATTTGACTTTTCTTTTTTTTTTAGGTTGCCACATCTGTCATTGACATTTTATAAAATGTTTAGCGTGATAGATTGACATTTGTAAAAGTTACGCCGTATTGAGTATATTTGCGATTTTGTGTGTACCCGATTTTGTACATTTTATAAAATGAAATTGAATTTGCAACAACGAGTGTGGGTATTAAATTTTGCGTTAAAAACGGTTTCAATGGTGCGGCGACATTGCAATTTTTTGATAAAGGTTTTGGCAGCGATACTTTGAAGAAAACAGTCGCCTCCCTGTCCTGGCACGAACGTTTCAGAAGAGGTCGTGAGTCCGTGATTACCAAGATTTAGGAGGAGGAATATTTACGGGAGGATTGGATGGAAGGAATAGTATGTCCCATCTTTAAAAAAGGCGAAAACCTGAATTGCTACAATTATCATGCAATCGCTACTGAGCGCAGCCTACAAGTTGCTCTCCAAAATTCCATGCCGCCGCCTATCACCAATTGCAAAAGAGTTTTAGGGGCAATTCCAAGTGGGATTCCCGTCGGAAATACCAAGCGGGTGCCCGCGCTACTACGGAGAAATCTGGCAAGTGCTGTAGAAATGTTGTGAATATAACGTGCCCAAACATCATCTTAACATCGATTTCAAATCAGCGTATAATACAATCGATCGAGACCAGCTATGGCAGATCATGCACGAATATGGATTTCTGTAAAAACTGACGCGGTTGGCCAAGCAACCGATCGAGTGATGTGTGTCTTCCGAGTATCAGGGACACTCTCTCGAGTCCCTTCGAATCTTGGAGAGGGTTATGGCAAGGTGATGGATTGTCGTGTTTCTTGTGTAGAATTGCATTGGAGGGTGTAATTCGAAAAGCTGGGATAGACACGAATGGTACGATCTTCAGGAAGTCTGTCCAACTATTTGGCTTCGCCGACGACGTTGATATCGTAGCACGTAACATTGAGACGATGGTGGAAACGTACATCAGACTTAAGGCTTAAGCTGGTAGGATAGGGCTTGTGATTAATGCGTTGAAAACGAAATACATGAACGGAAGAGGCTCACGAGGAGACAATGTTAACCTCCTACCACGAGTTCAGATCGACGGTGATGAAATCGAGGTAGTAGACGAATTCGTGTATCTGGGCTCATTGGTGACCGCCGATAACGACACCAGCAGAGAGATACAAAGACGCATTATGGCTGGCAATTGTGGACTCCGAAGGACGTAAGATCGAACAAAGTTCGCCGAACTAAAAGTTGACCATCCACAAGACATTAATTAGACCGGTAGTGTTCTACGGCCACGAAACATGGACGTTGCTAGTGGAGGACCAATGCGCCATTGGAGTCTTTGAACGGTGGAGTGCAGATGGAAGACGGATCGTGGAGGAGGCGAATGAACCACGAATTGCATCAGTTGCTGGGAGAGCCTTCCATCGTACACATCGCTAAAATCGGTCGAGTACGATGGGCATGTCGTAAAAATGTCAGACGACAGCCCTGTTAAAATGGTTCTCGAAAACGAACCGACGAATAGAAGAAGAAGAGGCGCGCAACGAGCAAGATGGATCGATCAAGTAGAAGGCGACCTGCGGACTCTCCGCAGATAGTGAGGCACAGCCATGGACTGATTACAATGGAGACAACTTCTGTGTACAGCTGAGGCTAAAGGGCGATACGGTCAAAATTTGGTCAATATCAACTTGACGTATTTCTTTCAATTTTGCATTTAAAAAACCTGAACACCCCTCATTTTGAAGGTGTGTGTGTGTAGAATGTTGCTCCTATTTTGACTTTGGAATTCACTCTTCAGTTGTCAAAATGCCGTCCAAGCAAGAAGAGCAGCGTATCAAAATTTTGCTCGCGCATCGCGAAAATCCGAGCTACTCGCACGCAAAGTTGGCAAAATCGCTAAAAGTTGCCAAATCAACCGTTACAAATGTAATTAAAGTGTTTGGGGAACGTTTGTCGACAGCCAGGAAGTCTGGATCGGGGGGAAATCGAAAACCGGAAGCCGCTGAGACGACAAAGAGAGTTGCCGGTAGTTTCAAGCGAAACCCTAACCTATCTCTCCGAGATGCCGCAAATAAGCTGGGTGTATCGTCTACAACCATGCATCGAGCAAAAAAACGAGCCGGACTATCGACTTACAAGAAGGTAGTGACTCCAAATTGCGATGATAAACAAAATACGACGGCCAAAGCGCGATCCCGGAGGCTGTACACGACGATGCTGACGAAGTTTGACTGCGTGGTAATGGACGACGAAACCTACGTCAAAGCCGACTACAAGCAGCTTCCGGGACAGGAGTTTTATACGGCAAAAGGAAGGGGAAAGGTAGCAGATATTTTCAAGCACACGAAACTGTCAAAGTTCGCAAAGAAATATCTGGTTTGGCAAGCCATCTGTACCTGTGGCTTGAAAAGCAGCATTTTCATAGCTTGCGGGACTGTCAACCAAGAAATTTACGTGAAAGAGTGTTTGAATAAACGTCTGCTGCCTTTCCTGAAGAAACACGGTTGTTCCGTACTGTTTTGGCCGGATTTGGCATCTTGCCATTACGGTAAAAAGGCCATGGAGTGGTACGCCGCCAACAACGTGCAGGTGGTTCCCAAGGACAAGAACCCTCCCAACACGCCAGAGCTCCGCCTAATCGAGAAATACTGGGCTATTGTCAAGCGGAACCTAAAGAAGACCAAAAAACTGCAGTTCAAGGCAAACTGGCTTTCTGCGGCGAAGAAGGTGGACAAGGTGGCTGTACAAAATCTGATGGCAGGGGTCAAGCGTAAGGCCCGGCAATTCGGATTTGGAAAAGCGGAAGCCTAACTGAATATTTTTCCTGAATTTTATACTTATTGAACTTGAAAAAGAAATTTAATTTGATTTTTTAAATAAACGATTTCACCGATTTACACGCGTTTTCCCTTGACCAAATTTTGACCGTATCACCCTTTACACCGGCCTTGGTCTGATTGGTAAGGTAAGTAAGGTGGCGTAGTGGTAAACGTGATTACTTCTCATCCCAATGATTCTGGTATCAGTGACTGTCAGCGCTGTTGAGAATTTCTGAGATGAAGAATCTCTGATTACGTCTTCCTTCGGAAGGGAAATAAAGCCGTTAGCCCATGCGTCAATGGGTTCGATATGTGAAGTCTAGGACGCATCCTTGGTGTGACGAGCCATCTTCAGGCTGAAAGTCATGATAATACGAAATAAAAAAAAAAAAACATTTTGAAATGATTGTCAAATTCACCTACTCTCTCTATTTTGTATTGACTCAACTCTCAGCAAAATGTCCAACAGCCAATCATTTCGGCAGTTACTTTTGCTTATATTCCTGTCAAATTTTTCTTTGTAAGCTAATTCTCCGCTAGAAGTTTGTCAGTTGACTGAAATGCGTTATCTTCTACAATGCCAAATACTTCCATGATTACATTTATCCTACCTATTATTGATTTTTCTAGAGCTCTTCGCAGGAACCCAATCATGCGAAGAAAGCGAGAGGACACATTTCTTCCGTAGCAAAAACAACTGACATACGGCAACATTGGGAATGAGTCGAAGAACGGGAATGGATTTCCCAAGGTGGAATGCGCCCGCACCTCAAATTGATCCCAGATTCGACCATGTAAAAAGATGACTTACAAATTTCTAACCAACCGAACACGATTAAATCAATTTCGAAAACATCCCTAGCAAATGTATTTTTCCAAAACCAAACGAAATTCAAATTCGATGAATTGATCTCAATTAAATCTCATATAGTTTTCGAACGCATCGATCAAAGCTTCCGTTTCGCCCGACAAAACTGCTTAAAGTTCAACGTCTCCTCCCTCCGAATCTGGTTTGTTTCACGATCCACGTCATTGGGCCTAACATTTACAACACCGACCGTTTTCGCTATCTTCTACGAAACCGATCGAGCAGCTGAGCCTGAGCCGAGTTGCTAATCGTCTATCGACCCTTTTCTTCCCCAGTGGCGATCAGCAATTTCGCCTGAACAACACGAAATTACACGATTACGATTGTACATTCATTTTCTGTGGTTTGTTTTCTTTCGCTTTCAGCGATTAAACAGATCGTTCGGTCGGGTCGGGTTGGGCCTACCGTAATAACAGAGAACTGCTACCGGGCGGGGGGCACTCTTTGAAATAATCGATTCTCAGTGAAAATGCGCTGTTGGAAGTGGGTGGTGGGCGGGGGCGGGGTAAGGGAGAAGAGCGGCGGAGGAAATAATGTAGTTTTTTATTGGATAAGTTGTTCGGAAAGTGCAGAATCATTAATCACCTTGAGAGCGATGTTGCTTTTTAAACGAGCGAACAATGCAAATATCGAAACCGAATTATGTCAGCATGATCGAGTGTACTGCCGGGGTGGACGTTTACCGGGTTGTTTGATTTTTCCACTGAGATAAGCTGAACGGAGTGATTTTCCCAGCTAGAATGTGGGCTAATTGTTTCGGAGGAGGAGAAGGAGAATACCCATAAATTGGCTACTCGCACCGACGTTGACGTCGACGGGCACGCATTGCTATAGATGGGATGAGGAGATGTTTGCGTGCGCGAAATTGGCGACCGCACTGTTGCTAAACTTGCGTGTTGTGTGGGATTGTTTGTACTTTACAAGTACATGTAAGGGCACACGAAACTCATCAGCGTTAATTGCCATTGTTTGCAGGGGGCGTGGGATATGTAGCCTACTGCGGTAGGAATCGATCATTCTAAGTTTTCAGGCAAAGCTCTGTGATGCACATATCCGAGAGTTACCGTAATAGTAATGTTATACCTTAGTCACATTTTTAACACTAATTAGATAAGTTCTAGTTTTATTACTGATTTGTATAAGAGTTGCAAATGAAAACACTGGAAGCAATACTATGAGCAGGATGCTGTCCAAATAAATTCCTCGCAATACAAATTAACCAATATTTTAGGTTCCGTATAAAACAAGTCCAAGTATACTCAGCTTTATGCTGCTGAAAGAGTTTGTTAAATCTACAAATATTTGTGCAGTGCAATTTACACAGGATATAAGTAAAAGAAACATTCTCAATTTATGTCAAGCTAATAAATTGCATCAACAATTGCAAGCCGGTGCTAAAAATTTTACCGGAATTTTGAAGCAGCCAAATCACAAACCAGAGCTGGGAAATCTCACGACCTTCATGCGGCATCAGCAACAATCACTCTATAAATTGAGAGTGAAAATCAAAGTTCTTAATCTATACATACCAAATTCGGCATACTACCGATTGAATAATATGTGAAATCTCCTCACATATTGAGTTTCATTAAATTCTGAGATGAAAATGAGCTTTAATGAGCTTTAGTTTCAGATAAAAATACACTGAAAAAAATTCAGTTTGGTCAAGAAACAAGTTTGTGTTTTAATTTTTGTTTCTTCATAAAAGTGCCCATCTTGCAATGCATGGATGGATGGTAGGGAACATAATTACCTATATTGAGACTAAACATCATCCGAATAAAAAATTGTGTTTTAAAAATATATTAAATTTATTTTTCAGTGTAGCACTCAATTTGAATTTTTTTTTCAAGATTTCTACTCAAAAATTTGCCTTAGTTTTTGATAGTCATCCATACAGCTTTGTCATTTTTCGATTATATTCATTTGAAAAAAAAAATCGGTAAAAAAATGTTTGGCCCTTTTCAAGAGATAATCTAGTTCAATTTTTGAAAAAAAAAACTTAATGGCTCCTATGACAAAGTTTCGTTGAAATCTGAGAGGGTGCTGCCAATACCGAATACGATTTGGTGCGATATGCGCAATTTCTCTCCTTTGTTTGTAAGTTAAGACACGATATCTTATTGTTTTTAGAAGTTTCACTTATGGACACTGAAAAAAAGAATTTTACTTAGAGAAAACAAAATAAATCAATGTTTATTGAAAAAAAGCATTGACAAATAAAGTGTCCACTTTCGAATCGATAAGTTTTCGATAAGGGGCTATTCATAAACCACGTAGATTTTTCTGGGGGGGGGAGTGGAGAGTGGGAGGTGGTTGACAAAAGTCTACGCTCCATACAAATATTCAAAAAATTGTATGGAGAAAAATCTACAAGGTGGAAGGGGGCGGTCTGAGATTTTCAAGAATGAGTTTACGTGGTTTATGAACAGGCCCTTAGTTGCCATCGGAAGATATATCCGAAAATGTGTGGTTCGTGATGTCCAAAACGGTGAATTGCACCGGGTGGATCACCCTGGCAAAGGCAGGAAGCGCAAAAAAGACACCAAGATCATGCGCGAAGTCAAGAAGAATCCAAAGGTAACTGTGCGCGAGATTCAGGAAATCCTTCAGTTATCAGTTTTCCGTTGAACTGTTCGTCGCCGTCTCCTTGGGAGCACAGGGTTTGAACAGCAAAGGTGCTCGGGAGCGCGCATTTATCAGCAAGACTAACAAAACGAAACGGATTAAGTTTGCTAAGAAGCAGGCGGAAAAGCTCCTAGAGTTATGCAAAACGGTTCTTTGGTTGGGATTTTTCATGTAAATTTAAGTCAGATGTCGTATAATCGGGTCTGTTGTATGAAAGATTGCAAACAATTTCGTTGTTTATGGTTTGCAATTATGCTTTGAACTGCAATTGAACGAGAGGAAACTGTCTGTAAAAATTCATCATTTATTTTAAGGAAAGAACCTAAGGAACCTGGCGGAGATTATGCCCAAGCTCCGGCAGAAGCCTGAAAGCCAAAGGAAGACTTTGAATTTGACAACGGAACAACTTGGGCGCTTCTTCGAAGGTATTCGGATCCCGGATCCCAGCTAATATGGTCAGACACCCTCAGAATGTCCTCTGAAGACAAAGTTTCGCAAAATTGTGAAGTTTAATATGTCACAAGCCAAGATCTATTTGAATGTGGCCACTTTCCCGGAAGAATTAGGATCCCGCAAGGCCTCCCTAAATGGCCAATATGGTCAGGAATCCTCAGAATGTCCTCTGAAGGCCTATTTTTACAAAATCATAAAGTTTGATGCATCACAAGCTTGGTTTCTGAAAAGATTTAAATGTGACCATTTTTCCGGAGGAACTCGGATCCCACAGGGCCTCCCTGAGAGGACAATATGGTCAGAAATCCTCAAAACGTTTTTCAGTTTATGCAAAATCATGAAGTTCGATGTATCGCAAGCCAGCTTTTGGCAGCGATTTGAATATGGACACTTTTCCGGAGGAACTCGGACTCCGGAGGGTCACCCCCAGTGGTCAGTATGGTAAGAAATCCTCAGAATGACCTCCGAAGACCTAGTTTTGCAAAACCATGAAGTTTGCTATATCGCAAGCCAGGTTTTGATAAACATTTGATTATGGCCACTTTTCCAGAGGAGCTCAAAATCCCACAGGGCCACCCCAATTGACCAGTATTGTCAGACACCCTCAGAATGTCCTCTGAAGACAAAGCTTTGCAAAATCATGAAGTTTGATGTGTCGCAAGCCAGAAGTTGGTGACGATTTGAATATGGCCACTTTCCCGGCGGAACTCTGATCCCGCAGGGCCTCTTTTAGTGGCCAGTATAGTAAGAAATCCAGAAAAAAGTCTTCTGATGACCTAGTTTTGCAAAATCATGAAGTTTATTATGCCGCATACCCATCTGAAAATATTTTATTCACAATTCCTGGACCCAGTACTCCCCCCTTGGAATTCGAAACTGCGGATATTTTCGGAATAACAAGTGCAGATAGATTAGGATAACTTTGTGATCTATTGCAAAAAAAAAACGCATCAAAATCCGATGGCTAGCGGTTGAGTAACATAAATTTTAAATTTGAATTTTTCTGTTTCAGTGGGGTTAGGGACGTACGTGTTGAATAACTCAAGCTTTGGCGTTTTCAAATAGAACCTTAAGAACCCAAAAAGAGGCCAAATAAGGTTCATAACTGTTTAAAGATTGATTTAAAACTAATTCAAAGCTAAGTTTGTTGCTTGGGTAGTGTCAACTTTGTGCTCGAAATTCATGCGACCATAAGGCTTCTTAGAAAATAAATAAACATTTCCGTAAACAACAACTCATTCCAAGAACCAGTAGTGAGTCACGCAAATCACGCTTCGATGCGTCAGTTTATCTCGATAATTACCCACTAGCTTAGAACGAAGGTCGTCACCAACGACGTGTGTCTGTGTGCGTGCGATTAGTTCCTTCCCATCTACCTTCCGTTAAGTGCAGCTGCGCTTGAATTTTAGAATTTCATTATGTCCTCCCTCTAGCACTCGTTGTGCATTGACAAGCACACACAGCATTAAACCGGTGACACTAAAGGGTGTGTGGATAATTATTGCGACCCTTTCAAACTTACTCGACCGAAATTCTTTTTCTCTTTAGAGTAGTGTTTACATCCGCTACAGTTGTCAGTGAGATTTTGGTCGATATTGAAGAAAATCAGAAAACCGTTCGCGGAAAGATTTCGGTCACCCAAATGCAAAATCCTGGGTTGTCTCATTGCGCCATGCGAAAACGGATGAAATCTCAAGATTCCAGGAACGAATGACGGTGAACATCAAGAAAAAAAAATCGAGCGTTGAATGCTCATTTCAAGCGAAATACGAGCACTTCGAAGGGGGGCTTGGCCAAAAATTTGATGTTTCGCAAAGTTTCGTCCAGAGGGCCAAGATTCGGATACGGATTGAATAAAGATTAAACTCGGAAAAAATGCGAAACTTTGTTTTGGGTGTAACTTTTTATCGCGTGGGTAAAAATTTATCTGTCAAATGGTTTTCAAGATGCATTCGAAACAAGAAGAGCTACGCCAGCAAATCTTGGGCGCGGTGATCGATAATCCTGGTCAGTCGCACAGATGGATCGACAAAAGGCTTAAAATCCACCATTCCACCGTGTCCTGCGTTGTGAAGATGTTCCAGGAGACAAAGACCATCGAGCGGCGCGCTGGAAGCGGCCGAAAACCGAAAACGGAATACCCAGAGAAGGCGCGGAAGATAAGGCAGTGCTTTAAGAATAACTCGAACCTTTCCACCCGAGAGGTGGCCAAAAAGGTCATTTTGTCGAAGTGGTTCGTCCAGCAGACCATGAAGCGGGCTGGGCTACGTGTTTTTAAGGTCAAGAAGGCGCCAAACCGGACTGACAAGCAAACCACGGTGGCCAAATTGCGTGCGCGGAAGCTGTACCGTGAGTGGCTGGACAAGCCAGGCTGTCTCGTTATGGACGACGAGACATATATCAAGGCGGACACCAAACAAATCCCAAGCCTCAAGTTTTTTGTCGGTACGTCCCGCATGGAGGTTCCGGAAAAGTTCCGTAAGAGAAAGATGGACAAATTCGCGAAGTACCTGTTGTGGCAGGCGATCTGCGAGTGCGGACGGTACAGCAAGCCCTTCGTTACAACCGGCTGATTTATCGAGAGGAATGCTTGCAGAAACGCTTGCTGCCCTTCCTCCGCTCTCACCGTGGTCCCACGCTGTTCCGGCCGGATCTCGCTTCGTGCCATTACGCCAAGTCTGTAATGGATCAGTACGAAGCGAAGGGCGTTAATGTGGTCCCGAAGGAGGCGAACCCGCCAAATACACCAGAACTTTGTCCTATCGAAAATTTTTGGGCGATAATGAAGAAGAAGTTGAAGAAAAGCGGAAAAACATTCAAAACCGATGAAGCTTTGAAGAAAAACTGGGAGAAATTGTGTAAGGAAGATGGACGAAGCCTCGCCCAAGATCTCATAAGTAGTGTTAAGAGAAATGTACGAGCATTCTGCTTGGGGGAGGAAATTCTATAAATAAGTTTAGTCAAATCATAGCTAATATATAGTTATTTAATCCCTGAAAATTTGAGAAGTATCCGATTTATAATGAATTTTTGGTGATCATTTTTGTGTGTCTCCTTTTCTTGAGTCCAGGCTTTATTACAAGGGGCAGAATTTTTCCAAATCTGGACGAACGAAAGTAGGGTTTTGCCAAAATGAGGTACGAAACTCCTTACGAATTACCGGTGCTGCGTCTCTGATGATGAGACCTACATCAAAGCGGATTCCAAGTAGTTACCGGGACATGAATTTTGCACTGGTAAGGATAAGTTTGCTGTGGATGACCATTTCAAACGGAAGAAGCTGTCAAAACTCGGTTAGAAGTGCATCGGAATGATTTACAAAACTGAGTGCCATTTTTGAAACAGCACGATCGAAAACCGTTGTTTTGGTTCGATTTGGCTTCGGGCCACTATTCCAAAAACAAGCAGGAATGTTATGCGGCTATTTCTGTAGATTTTGTACCGTAAGGCATGAACCCACCTAACTGTCCTGAACTTCGTCCAATCGAAAGCTATTGGACCATGATGAAGCGGAAACTTCGAAAGACTAAAGGAGAGGCGAAGGACGAAGAGGAAATAATGAGGATGAAAAAAAGACCTAGAAAAACCTTACGAGCATTTTATTCCAACTCATTTTAAAATTTTACCGACGTATGTAACCTGAATTAAATGCACGCACTGAGATTATTTTGTTTCATTTCGATAACTATAGTCGATTTACCAATCAATCTAAAGTATCGCAATAATTATCGGCACACCCTTTACCACTGAGTGACTCGGCGACTCGGTGACCACCAGTCCAGATCAGAAACCGGAAACTTTCAAGCAAAGTGATAATAACGATAGTAACCATTTGCGCATTGAAATGAAATTAAAAGTCGCTCCTAGATCAAAGGCGTGAACATCGCCAAGAGTCGCGCTATGTATAATTTTTCTAATGCATTCCGCTGCGCTATCACACGTTAATCTGCGTCTTTGTTCGAATCAAGAGATACAGGAAATCGATAAGAGTTTCCCAGTTTATGATTGGATTAAACTTCCCTCCGCACCCAGTGAAGTTCTAAGCATAACAATGCGACGTGCGAGTCTCCACCACCTAATAATGATGTCATTCGCAGCTGCAGCTCGCATGTCAGGGTCAATGCTTCAAAACTCAGAACTACGCCCACAGAGGACAAAAGCTCTCCGGTTCTCTCGCTCTATATGCGGTGTGATTCAGAAGTTTTAATTATCTCCTCTTGACAAAATTTGGTATTCCACACTTCGTTCATTACCATGACAAGAGACCGAGCTAGCCTGCGGGTGTCATAACGTGTCACCCTACCAGGCGGCCGACGACATGACAACCGAATCAGAACTCAGCCTTTACCCGCTGCTCTCGGATAATAGAAAACGATTCACAAATGAAATGTAAACATAAATCGACAACACGGAAAATGCAAACGGCGGAGCGAAGATGATGTTTCTATTTCCGTCCCACTGTCACTGCGATTTTTGTGAAATTATACTTTCACCCCATTCGCGTTTTTCGGCATCGATAATATATAGCGCCTGCCATTTGAGCGATAAGGTTTCTCGGGCCCTTTTCCGGAAGAACGCGGAGCGTACGTCAAATTAGTGTCAAATGCATTGTTTGGAATGACATCCGTCCGATAGCAAGTGGCAACTTTCCAAAGTTAGCATTGGCCCGTGGGCGGATCGATGTGTCAGGCATAAATTAAAAACTCTTGGTTTTTACGGGCAACAACTTTCTGCCTTGCGCGTCGAAGAAGGTTAATGGCATGCGAACAACTAGACCTCCCAGAGCGTGACCTGCATCCTCCCTCCGTACGAGAGAGTTGATTTGAGTCGCTCACCCCGCTCAGCTGCTAGGTGTTCAAAAACCAGTTAGTTGCAACTGTTACCAAGTAAGATTGTTCCCAAATCGACGGAAATTGCAATCGATGACTGAACAAAACGCAATTCGAGCAGTTTCGAGTAGCTTCAGGTAAACTTTTCAATGAGCATTGATTTGTATTCCGTTCATCGAAGATGTTAATCTGCGCTGCCTTCCTGACACGGGTTTGACATTTTGATTAAGCCACCGTGAGTAAGGGGCGCTGCAGAAGAACCGTTAGTGCTTTGTGCTAGGCTAATTGTGGACGTACGGTTCGGGGTGACATCATCATCATCATCGTTGATGTCGTCGTCGTTCTCACCGAGAGTGTGTGGTGCTGTATTGAATCTGATTGTTCCACTTGCCTACCTGGTTGGTTGCTCCCATACAGTCAGATTGTAATTATTTTTGTTGTTGTTGTTTTTGTTGCGATTATATAGCTCAGTACAAGCAAACTTTCCACTTACGCACAAGTTTGTGCCGTTCGTTTCTCACAGTTCGAGAAGCACGCTGCAGAAAAGCATGTTTTCGATTTTTATTGCAACTATTATTCAATGATGTCTGCAGACCACTCGCGCACTTCGCTCCCTCCTTCGATAAGGGGTGCGTTCGGATGAGTGGAGAGGGTCGTAACAAGATCAATGGCCAGTGGCGTGTAAATGTTGCCTTTTTGGTTCGACAAAAGTGCCCCGTTATGTGCGCGGCTATCGGCCAAAACGTGACGCAAGACCTTTCAAAGCGCCCTAACGTGAGATATTGACGATTATTACTCAGCGTGTTCAGCATTAGTCGTTTGAATCACGTCCATCTTGGGAGGAGGAACAATCTCAACCGCAATGGTCCTCGTGTGCTAATGGCACTCGTTAGTAGATGATTGCTTGAAATAATCATCAACAGGTTCCCCGCGAAACAACTCACAGAACAAAAAAAAACTAGTTAATAACACACAGTGCAACTCTTGCAGCTGGAAGCAACGGGTCGTTGCAAGGTCGCCCATTATTTGCCCACTCGCGATTATTCTCCACCTTCGATGGACGCCCGGCTGGGAGATTGTGTTGAATGCTGTTGGAATTTGTTGATCAGGCAGGCAGCTTGCGAAGGAAACCTGTTTGGCAGGTTATGCGAGCGTGCGCCTTCTACGAACTTTATGGACTTAATCGTGAGAAGTAGTAGTAGTAGGAAAAGAAGAGGTTTCGCATTCTAGAACGTGATCCGTGTTCTTATGCCTGCCTACCTGCTGGTGGCACTTTGTTCGATGCGAAGAGAAGAACGGCGCGTCCTGACATAACGATTTTTGTTCTTCATTCATGCATGAATGTGAGGTACGATGACGACGGAGAAGCCTTGGATGGCGTCATTTAGGGCTGATTTAACTGGTAAAATAGGAGGTTATTTTGAAATACCAGATTGTCATCAGATGCTATGATAACACGAAAGGTTCAAATGAAGTGAGAAAATGTATGGGCTCAACATTTAATCAAAAGTAATTGGACGGATACTTCAAGTGAGAGTATGGTAGTCGAGGGTGGAGCACCCTTCCTTTATTATGATAAAGCTTTTGTTTTCCAATTTATTGTCCTTCTTGTAATATACTTCAAAGGTTTGCTAATAAACAGGAACAACCACCTGATTTATTCGTATTATCACAAAAGTTTAAAAAATTAATAATTTAAAATAAGCCCTTTCCAAATAGTTGCCTTGCTTTTTCAAACATCTAAAGACCCTGGATTTATAATTGTCATTATACACTTTCACTTTTTTTAAACACTATTTTTAAAAAAAACTTTTTTGAGCGTATTAGTAGAACGATTGTGATTGGGAAACTAGGAGAATTTAAAATTTAACACTTCATTTGATCATTTTTTAAAAATAAAAAATTAAACCTTGAAACACTTTTTTAAATTTTCGCTAGTAATCGCGAGCAAATTCCATTTAATTCCACTATGAGCTTATCTTTTGACAGATAGGCCTATTATTAAAGTCGAGCACTCGACACTGAAGAAGTCTATAAGTAGCAGACGAAATAGGCCTATCTGTCAAAAGATAAGCTCATAATGGAATTAAATGGAATTTGCTCGCGATTACTAGCGAAAATTTAAAAAAGTGTTTCAAGGTTTAATTTTTTATTTTTAAAAAGTGATCAAATGAAGTGTTAAATTTTAAATTCTCCTAGTTTCCCAATCATTATCATTATAATTAAATTTAATTGGCTTCTGTGAGATTTAAGGACCAAATTATAAGACTAGTTGGCGCGATACACGGTAAAAATAGGACTTGAAAAATATAATGTTAGAAAAACTGTTTGTTCTTAAAAGTGCTTATCTTGCAATGTATGGCGAACGTTTAGACAATTATGTTGCCTTTATTTAAAAAAAATCGTCCATTTTTTGCAAATTAACTTGATTTAAATTTTAGAAATATTTTTTTTAGTGTGTAAGAATAGATTTTACTATTTCAACAATTTTTTTCATAAAAGCTAGGACAATTTTCGAAATTGTCTTACATCACTTTTTTGTGAGTCTTGTCTTTTTCGAGTTATGTTGACATGTAAATTTGTTGTTAGAAAAACTTTTTTTCCTTAGAAGTGCCCATCTTGCAATATATTGCGAACTTTTATACAATAATATTGCCTTTTTCAAAAAAAAAAATCGTCCAATTCTAAGATAGTCATTTTTTGAAAATTGGCTTTCAATTTTAAAATATATTTTTTAGTGTGTAAGAATCTATTTTACATTGTTTACATTTTTTTTATAAAATATATCGATACATAACTTTTTTGAAAGTCTTTTTCTTTTTGAAATATGTTGATTTCAAGAATATCGATCAAAAAACATAGACCCATTTCAAATGGTAGTCTAGATAAATTTTGAAAAAACAAAGTATGCAAAGTTGCTTAAAAAACATAGTATACATACCCACAAAGTTTCATTGGATTCTGAGAGGGTGCTGCCAAACACTGGATGAGTTGGCGTAAAATTTGTCATAAAAATGAATTTCTATCTGCCCGACTAGGAGACTACTGAATCGATCTGCGTGAAAATTTGTATGCAGCAGTTTTTGGGGCCTGGGAAGGTTCTTTTCATGGTTTGAGACCCCTTCCCCCTCTGGAAAGGGAGTCTTCCATACACATGAAACAAAATTCTGCTCGAATGGAATCAAATTTGACAAATGGGAGCTTTTGAAGGCAGAAAATGATTCAATGGTGGGTTGAATTTCATAGAAATGAAACACACATTTCTGCATAACTCAAGAACTAATCAAGCAAATGGAATCAAATTTGGTATGGCGAGTTTTTTGAAGGCAAGAAATGTTGTTTGAGATCCTTCCGCCTTTTGGAAGAGAGGAGTCCCATACTAATGAAACACAAATTTCTGCTCGAGAAATATTCAAGCAAACACAAATTTCTACTCGAGAAATATTCAAGCAAATAGAAACAGATTTAGCATGTGGAGGTTTTGAAAGCAAGAAATGTTTCTGCGGTGGTTTGAGACTTCTCCACCCTCTGGAAGAGAGGGTTCCAATACAAAGGAAACATAAATGTCTGCATAACTCAAGAACTAAATGAGCAAATAGAACCAAATTTGGCATGTGGAGGTTTTTGAAGGAGATCTCATACAAATGAAACACAAATTTCTGAATAACTCTAAAACTATTCAAGCAAATGAAACCTCGTTTGGCACGTGGGGGTTTTTGGAAGAAGGATTCCATATATAAATATATAAAAATTATTTTTCTGTCTGTCTAACTCTTATAGACTCGGAAACTAATAAACCGATCGGCGTGAAAATGTGTATGCAGGGGTTCTTGGGCTGAAGAAGGTTCTGATGATTGTTTGTGACCCCCCCCCCCCCTCTCTCTGAAAAAGTGGCTCTCATACAAATGAAACACAAATTGCTGCATAACTCGCGAACTAGTCAAGCAAATGGAGAAAAACAGGTCATGATTCCCTGTACATGTTGTTTTGTCATATTATGAACAAACAGCATCGACAATATTCAAGATACCACGAGCTATTATCCCATTGTACTGAGAAAGAAAGAAATCATGAACCATCTGGGTTCAAACAATTTCTTAAAGTGGAAAGTTATTTATGACCAACGGAATGAATACATGGGATTCCAATTTCAAAAAACTACATTGCCCACAAGTTTCTTTACCGCTAAATAAGACCCTTTGCAAAATTTGAGCTCAATATGTCACGGTTTAGGGGTGATGTCAAAGTTTTGACAATTTTACCCACGAAAATAAAATATTTGATTCGAACATCAAAATTTACTTTTCGATGCCAAATGGCTTAAAAATGCAAAAGGTGATTTTTTTAAATTTTCGTACAGGTTTGGACCGAAGGGTCTCAGACTGTTACGAAACATTGTCTACGGGTAGGGTTCATGGATATATTTGTATTTGTATATATGAACAAAACACAACATTAAAAAATTCGTGATTGCCAGTTTTCCGGGAAAAACACAAGTTGAAGTTTTCAAATTTTCCCGAACATCACCAACTTCAAAAATTCATAACTCAAGAACGATTCATCGTAGAACAATTTTTTTTTCCAAACTATATTGAAATTTTCTCAAAAATTTGGATATATATATATATATATATATATATATATATATATATATATATATATATATATATATATATATATATATATAAGTATAATCTTAAAAAATACTACAACATTTTCCACAGTGCCGGCGTCGGTGGTGTAGTGGTAAGCGTTACTGCTACTTGGCACCCCAGTGGGACTGGGTTCAATTCCAGTCGACGTTGGTGGTTTTTCTGAGGCGAAAAAATCTGGTCACGTCTTCCTTCGGAAGGAAAGTAAAGCCGTTGGTCCCAGCTCATATTCATGAGTCGATAGGTACGGTCCAGACGTCTTCCCGGCGTCGATGATTGTCACCATGTGAGGCAATAGGCCAACGTAAAAAAAATATATTGCACAGTGAAGGAAAATTGTTCGGAAAAGCCGGAAAAGCCATTGTCTAAGTCATGAATTTTTTTTATTTTTTGTTCATTTTTTATAATTTATAAGCTTACATTGGTAAAATTTTGGCGATGGGCTTTTTTTTGTTTTTGAAAAATGCTCGAAAAAATATGGGCCTGTAACTCGTTTTCATACAAAGATAAGGATTTTTTTATCGTACAGGTTTGGGCCACAGGCTATCAGATTGTTACGAAACTTTGTCCACGCGTAGGGTTGATGGATATGTGAACAAAAAACAATACAAAAAAAAATCAGGGTTGCCAGTTTTCCTACAAAATTTTCCAAAGTGAAAGAAAATAACTTGGAAAAGCCGGAAAAAACATGTTCTGAGTCATGAAAATTTTTGTAAACAAATATTTTATTGTTTATTAATTCATAAGCGTACATTGGTGAAATTTTGGCCATTGTTTTTTTTTTGTTTGAGTAATGCTCGAAAAACTAGATTCCCGAAATGCATTTTAAATATGCCGCAGCGTCCGAAAATTTTGCAGCTCTCATTTATACTATCTTACCGGTTAAACCGTTCAATCTAGTGTTACAAAATTTGTCTACAAATGTCAGTTATTATTCACAAACAGATTAGTGTAATGGTTGGGATTAAGGAAGATTTTGTGAAAAATGTACGACAAGAACGAAATGCTCAGCTTACTTCACGCCCAGAAGCCAGTTTCGAATATCTTGTGAAATTTTCACTGTATTTCGAGTCATGGTCATCATGGAAGCAGTCGGTAGCGATCTGTGAGAACGCCAGCGTTGATACAGTCTATATAGATGAAGACAATTGTTGTCTCACTTGGAGCATGAGAAACATAGCAATGCAGGCAAATGTATCAAAAGCAACGGTGAGATCGGTGTTGAAATATGTTTTAAAAAGAATCGAGCTAAAAGATACCTGCATACTGATAGAATTGAACCAGCTTCACCCAAACTAAAACAACAAGATTATATTGCGCTTTCGCATAATTTTGTTAAATTTTTGCTAAGAATCGTCACTTGGAGACAAAATGCAACTTTGTCTGTGGGCAAACGCACAGCAACAAGGGTCCGAAAATTTTATTCCGGAGTTTTGCAGCGACCTGATACATGTATTTTAAAGGCCGACGAGACCTACGTCAAAGAGGACTCAAAAATTCATCCAGGTCCACAATATTACACTGCCGTTCTAGGGAAGGATATAAACGATGCAGACAGGTCGATTCAAGTGGAGAAGTTTGGTCCAAAGGGCTGGCATGGCAAGCAATATGTTCCGGCGGTATGAAGTCTACCAATATTTACACAACTGGAACAATCAATGCGGAAATCTATCGATCTGAGTGCCTGCAGAGGAGATAGCTGCTTTTATATCAGAAGCATAGTAGCCCTCCGCTGTTTTGGCCGGATTTAACGACGGCGCATTACGCCAAAACAACTCTCAATTGGCTCACGGAAAAGGGTATAGAATTCGTCGAGAAAGACATCAATACGCCAAATTGGTTCGGTCCATCGAACACTATTGGGCTATTGTGAACAGGGTTTTCAAAAATACTGGCAAAGCCGCGGAAAATATAGAGGAGTTCAATAAAAATTGCGCTATAGGGTTCAAAAAATGGTCGGAAACCGTATAGTAGGTGGAGACTCTACGAGGCTTAACTAAAAGACTCCAAGCGGGTCGTAGGTGGCGGATAACGAAGGGTCAACCTGCTGCGAATATTGAAATAAGCAGTCCAGGACAATCAGCGGAGACTGTCCTGGATGTGGGCGGACTGCGCAGCTATTGGACACTGTTGAGTTTCTTCTAAAAACCCACAAATATCCGAAAGACAGCCTTGTCAAAGCGAGTCACCCCGCTATAATGGTAAAAGTTCAAGGCTGCATTAACCTGAGCGCCTGTCCACAACGGAGGTGTGGCTCAAACAGCGTCTGTCTGGCATACAGTGGCTTAATAAGAAATGCTGTTTCCCGCAAGCTACGCCTAAGATGGCAGCCCTATCACGGGGATAGGAACGTTAAGCCAACCACCTACTGTCTCCGAAGTTAAATTGTTAGAAAACCAATAATGAAGACCTGGGCCAGGTCAAGGCTAATGCGAGCAACCGCCAAGGATGGAAGTCTTTCACGTTGCAACCCTAGGAATGGACAGGAGCAATAAGTAAGTATGTAAGTAAGTCCAAATTTTTTTTTGATGAAACACGGTTGATGAAAAGTTTTCTATTAAAAATTCGCAAACTCTTGAAAGAATAATATTAGTTTCATCCGGTCTTTACAAAGTTCAAGGTCAATCCCGTACAATTATTAATGTACGAACATTGTTATTTTATATGATATGAAAGAAAAATATGTGGATAACTTATTTTCGATACAGTCCTCATGCAGGACAAACGTCTCGTGAATTGTAAGAAACATTCATACTGCTCCGTTTCGGTTTTCGAGTTCTACAAGATTGTGTGTCATAATATTAATCATTTTTAAAGCTCGATTTAAAGTAAATCTGGACGCACGGTTGAATACACCACCGCGTCCCTGGGTGGTTGGATCAAAAAAAAGTTTGACAGGCATTTGTTGATGTTTCATTGACGAAGAAATTGGTGAAAAGTTTTTTTCGATTGATTGACGCATCTCGAATTTACGGATCATGGAACTTGCAATCAAACGTTACTACTCTAAGTGTGGAGAGAGCACAGCGCTTCTATCATAAAAGTGGCACTAGGGACAAAGAGCTGATGAGAAAGGTGTTGATGTGTGAGAAATGCAACCCAGGTGTCTCCATACGTGATTTGGCAAAGAAATACGATTCCAACTTTTCCACCGTACGTAACATTCTTTCAAAAGGAGAATATGAGTCTTTTTGTGCCAGTACATCCGAATTGCTCCCTGAAACAAAATTTAGGGGCCAAAAAGCGAGCACGATCTAGACAGCTGCCATTACTCTAATGAGGTACTAGAATGGTATGTTGCAAACAGTGCTAATTTTGTCGCCAAAGAGATTATTCTTCCAAATTGCCCTGAGTTTAGACCGATCGAAAAATAGTGGGTAATTGTCAAGCGAAAACTTTTAGTTTTAATCAACCGTGAATGTTGTTTATTTCTTGAGTTATGATCACTTGAATGCGTCCAAATTAACTTTGAATCGGGCTTTAAATGTTTTTTTTTTAATCTGAGATTTGTTATCAGCTAAAACTTCAATCAATTTGTCTGGCAAAGGTTAAAAACAACATATATTAAAATTTCAATAGTCGATAAAGACTTAAACCCTTATAAAAGAAAAATTGTTACTTGTATGATTAACCATTTTTTTTTCAAAGGAAAAAAAATGCCATCGTGTGTAAAATTAAAATGTAAATGTAAACTCGTATTATATAACCAACGGAACGCCGGAGATACTTTTCGCGTACCACACCACATATCTTTCCCACGATTGACGTCTTGCGGTGGTTGTGGTTGCGGCGGCGGCGACGATGGTGGCAGCACCAGCAGCTGCATTTTATCACTCTAGGCAGAAGCCAATCCGTCCGTTTGCTTGAACTCACCCACTGACTGGCTGACAAACTGACACGAACTATCTGCTGCTGATGCAGATGTGTATTGTTTACATAATCCCTAGTCCCGTGCCGTCTCGTTCGTCCACGCTCGACTGGCAACATCGTAAAAGCCTTCTATTCATAGTCAGATTTCGCAGATTCTTCAAAATCACCATTCAGAACGTTGGGCGCGTTGGAGTTGCATCGGCAGCATAAAAGCATTATGTAGACATACATGTTAGTATGTCGGATTAGTTGAAAGTTGGCTTTGTCCGACCGAGTTCGGGTAACACACGGGGACGCCATCGTGCCGTACTAGCTGAAAGCCAGTCTTTATTAATGATGACTATTATTATTATTACTATTATGACTGTGCGTGCTGCTTGTATGGGTAAGAAAGCGACAGACCCCGTGATTTCACTGCAATTTTCATAAATGTATTCCTATGAAAAAAAGGCTAGCATTTTGCCATTGCTATCCGCGCCGAATGAGTCGTCATGTTGAGGGAAGGTAGATAATTAACCCCTTTCCCTTGCCGTTGGCCGCTTGCAGCGATATGCAGAGTTACTTGACTTACTCAGCACTAACTACTGTACGGCCGCTCTAGGTGCAAGAGGTTTTTTTCGTCGTCTTCTTCTTCTTCTTTCTTGTGTTTGACGAGAGTTTTGCGCATTCAAGAAGCTGTCAGTTTGATCCACCGGAGGGCGTCCAAGCGTGTGTTCGAAAGTGGGTCACCAGGTTCTATAGATATTTCTGCTTGTGCACTCGGTTGCATAATGGTGTGGAAGATGTTTCGCTTGATTAAAAGGAAAATTCCAACCGTTCGAGCAGTTTCGAGCAGTTGCTTTTTTAAAGTGCTTGAGAGCGAAGGATTATCCAATCACGATTAGGATTCATACTTACGCTATAAAATAACATAATCGTAATGCAATCGCCACTAGCAATTATACAAGCCACTCGATCCGCGGGAAACCACGGATGGTAAAAACAGAAAGAAAAAAAACCTTATTCGACCCATAAATTCCTCGCATTGGTTTGCTCCATGCTCACTCGCAAGGAAAGCGCGCAAACGACATAAATAATAATGAAGGTATAAATTTAGCATTCGATTGACGCCGACGATAAGACAGTGGCTCACACGAACTCAATTTTCCGGAGGCCGTTTGTAAATGGAACACCCCCTCCCGGGAGGGGAATTTTCTTCAAGGAAACCTCTTCCGAGACCTGTGGAAAGTTTAATCCCTTCGTGTCCCGTTCTAGAAACGTCAAAACCAGTTAAACTTAAACACGCTAGCTTCCCATTTCCCAGCGACATCGCCATCCTGGAGTTGGTGGAGGAAATCTGTTTCTTTCACTCCAACACCCGTAGTCTACAGGACTGAGACAAGGCCGACTTTGGCTTGAACTTTGGCCTTCGGAGCACAATTAGCGTCACTCCGTACGTGTACGTGCCTCCTTCTGAATTTCTTGTCGTCCAAGGGCGTGGAAAATTATCTGATTTGTGATGAAAAAAAAGTTCTTGAACGATTTTTTCGTGTTCCCTGACTTTTCCTGCAGGTAAAACATTAAGTCGGTAAGACTTCAACCGGCATTTTCCAAGGAGCGTTTGCAGCCGAAATGACCTACCCACCAACTTCAAGGGTCTCCGATTTAATTGAAAATTTGCACAAGCTTTACCCACGAGAGTAAGTTTTTTCCAATGATGCAAAAACAATTTGAACTAAAGAGTCAGTTTTAAAAAGGGCGTAAGCACTTTGAGTGGCACTTCATTTAATAATTTGTAGCTCGAAAATCTTGTTTGTACAAAAAAAACTGTCTGGGAACAAATTATGGCCCTATGCGTGAAGGTTATGAAAAATATATACACTGAAAAAAAAAATATTCGGAAAAAATATCGAAAATTAACATAAAAATTTATATGTCTCCAAAACATTTTTTTTATTTTTTATTTTTTTTTGACTGTGAAAACTTGAAGTTATTACGCAAATTTAAACGAAGATTCCAGGATGGAGAAATGTAAGGGAAATTTTTTTCTAGAACATCAACTTTTAGTGTATTTCTTAAAATTTTAATATTTGCGTTTAGTATTCTGATGATATAATCTTTAATCGTTTAGTATTTTGATGATATAATCTGATTCTTGAAGTATTTAAAAAAAAAAGTTTATCCCCTAATAATGCTCTTCCTAAGACCATCCGTTATCGAGTTATTTCCGATCTAATTTTATCATATTCGAACAATATTCGAAAACACGAACTTTTCTAAAATAATTCGCGTATCCCCAGTAATCACAAAATGTTTTTCGAAATGTTTGTTAAGTTTCCTACAACTCTCTCTTTGACAGCAAGACGATTGGATGAACGGTTCAAACAGTATTTTCAAAATTTTCGTTTAACATATGCCTTTTTTGCTTCTTCTTGTATACTTTATACATTGTGTATAAAAACTTGAAGCTCTAACGTCATTTTTTGAGAAAAATTTAGGGTGGAGAGATCTAAAGTGAAAAAAGTGTCTCAAAGATCAACTTTTTAAGCATTTTTAAACACTCAACTAATTTGCCAAAATAAACGTGTTTCGATATTAGAGTCTATTTCCAGCAGAAAATATGACCTTTTCATAAATTATTCAAAATGCTTACGCCCTTTTGAAAACTAACTCTTAAGACACAAAAATCTCTGTTAGCGCGGAAAATGCTAGGTCATCCAAGCTAAACGCGTAGGCAAAGTTTCATTCAAATCCAAAAGAGAATTTCGAGCCAGAATCGCTAAAAAATATATTGATTTTGTCTCGACAATTCTACCCAAGATAACATTTTTCATTAAAAAATTCAAAAATTTCCTTAGCTAATTTTCTATAAGGGCTTACAAAAATATATGAATTTTATTTTTTCAAATCATCGCAACATGTAAACGATTATTCTAATCAAAATGTCGTCTGAGAAGAAGTTGTAGGTCATTTAATGTTCTTCTAAGTGTAAAAAAATACACTGAAACTAAAAAAAACATGGAAAATCATGCAAAATTAAAAAAAAAACTTGGAGTTATATCCTAAAATCTGGCGAAAAGTTTTAGTCGGTAATTTCTTTCATTTTTCAAATGTTTTTTTCAAAATTTTTGTGTTTGAATTTTGTGAAGTTGTGTATTTTCTAATACAACTTCACCAAAAATAGACTCTATGGATTTATTTTTAATAAAAAAGTACATAAAAACTTTTTTCGTAAACCCAGCCGTTTATATGAAGTGCAAAGTTATTATATGAAGTGCAAAGAAATAATTAAAATAGTTCTCAATTTACAATACATTCAATTGTAGCATATTACACAGAAAACGGTACTCTAACACACATAAGTTTTGTGATCATTTCTGATGCTTTAAAGCATGACACAGTAGCATTTCAGTTGTTTATCTTAGAATTATGGAAATATTTAAAATCACAAATTACAATTTAAAAGATTATTTTATGTCCGACTTAAAAATAGGCATTATATTGGAATTGATTTGCTTTTTTTTGCAACTTCACACGGTAAGAGTCCTTGTGATGATATCGGAGGTACTCTTAAGAGAATGTCAACTAGAGCAAGTTTAGCTAAGCAGCACCAACATCCTATAACTAATGCTAGACAACTTTATGACTGGGCAAATAATCGCAAAGAGGATCATGAAACAAAAATGACATTTTGCTATGTTTCCACGGATGAATACAAAGAGGCCGAAAAGGAATTCGATCCGATTTTTAACAAAGCAAAATCAAACCTAGGACCCCAAAAAATCATTCTTACATTCCAGTTTCAAGTAACCAAATTGCAGTTAAGGAATTTTCGAATTGTAACGATGAACCCAAATTGCCTGATTTTTAATAGTCTATTATGAAAAATACAGTTTGTTGTGGACATCACGACTAACCGTCAAAAAGGGCCAAACAAATCACAAAAACAAAAATTTCTGGTATTAAAATTCGCAATAACTTGAGAACGGCTAGGCTTACGAAAAAAGTTTTTATATGCTTTTTAAATAAAAGTGATGCATAAACTCTATTTTTAGTATATTTCAATAAAAAAATTTATCATTTTCAAATTTGCAAAAACATTACCAATATTTTAAAACCAAAAAAAATTAAAGACGTGCCACACAACTCTTCGCCAACTTTAAGAAAATAACTTCAGCTTTTTTTTTACAATAAGAGGATCGAAGGGAGGGTACTTTGAGAAAATCAACGTTCTATGATTTTCAAGCATGAAATTACGAATTTTTTGTTTCAACTTTCTAAGACGACATTTTGATCACATGAGTCCTTTGCGATAAATTTTTGTTTGAAAAAATATAATCCACATTTTAAATACGCCCTTATAGAAAATTAGTCCAGGATAATTTTGGATTTTTTGTTAAATGAATAACGTAATTCTGGGTAGAAATCAATATGTACATGGATAAAATTTCATTCAGATCGGAGAGAGTAGAGTCCAACCGGTTTGCTATTCCTGGTTGGAAATGCTCTCTTTAGGGAAATGAAGCATTAAAAATGTCATCGCATCAGATTTGATGAATCAGTTTTGGCTGTTGACAGCAAACAAAGAAGCTGTAATCAAAAACTTCTTGACTTCATGGGAAAATATTTTCACCTTATAGTTTTTCCATCAATTGAAACGTACCGCTATCACATTCCGATCAACCACCACCACCATCACCCAGCAACTAGCAATTCAAGGCTGTCAGATTGCGGGAAGCTACAGCCCGTAATCATTCGTAACCATCTGAGAGCTACCAACCGACGGACGGTTCCAAAGGGAAAACAACCCCAAACAGGAAAACAAATAGTAATTATTATTGAGTAGATTTTTATTAAAAACCAGACACTGATCGGAGATAATCTGATAATAATACTCATTATGCACCATCGGCTTCGGCGGAACCTACACGACGCGGTTCCAACAACCGGCCGTAGTTTGCGCAAATCGAGAACTTCGTGCCACTGACAGCAACAAGAGTTCTCGCCACTTCTGCCGGTCCCGAACATACCGAGCCTGTAATTGCAATTTCATTTGGCTTCATTGAGCTCGGCCGAATTGAATGCAACGAGTTTTTACGGTCCATGATCGCGGATTATTGCACTGTGACCAACTTTTTTATGATGCCGCAGTGTGCAGTGACACTGGCTGGATTATTATTATTTTCTTTTATGTTGGGAAACTAGCTAAAGTGATTCCTAATGTGCAAAACTAGGTGGTAATAGCAGGTTGCAGGGACAGCACACCGCTGGTTCACGCAGATTATGAAGGGCCCGAGAAATGAATTGCAAAATACAATCACAGAGTCAGCAAATAGCCGGAATAATAATTGCAATTAGATTCTGAGGGTTCGTTGCTTCGATTGTTCCAAAGAGTGCACTTTATCGATGCCTAATTAAGTGTTATTACAGCCACGAAAGGAAGGCCCTCTGCACAACGTCTGTTCCATGCAGCAGCAGCAGCAGTTTAAGAGAGCGCAGGATTTATTTAATTGCACACTTCTGTTGGCGGGTGCAAACAGAAATAGAAATGTTGTGCAATCCGCAGCTGCCGTAGGTTCCACATGTTGCCAGCCGGCAGAACGGGAGGAAAATTAATTTCGATTCCAGTGCTGTGGTTCGGCGTGGCCAGCGCAGCTAGAATCGTTGAAATTCCATTGACCTACCGGGCAAATCAGTGCAACAATTCGCAGATAGTTTATCGATGAAAGAGAGTTTCCCACTCAAAGCCCACCGGGGAGATAGCGCATAGTTGGGTGAACAATTTCTGATTAAGTTCCTTTAAGGGGGGAAATGTTGCAACCCAGGCAGCAGAGACAAAGAATCGGCGTTGCATCACTGCAGCCTGTCGCGGCGCGGTAGCTGATATCTTGGGGGTCTACATTGTTTCGTGAAATCCAACCCCACACCAGCCTCAAGTAAGCACGATCTGCCGATCTTCTCCGTTGCCTCGTCGTTGCCGTCCCGTTAATGCATGCGATGCTGTCGTACTAGTTTTGCATTAAATTAATTATATAAAGTATTTTTTAATGAATCAATTTTCCCGGTGGCTGTGGTTGCAAGATGGCTAATGAATAAAAAGGATGAGCATGATGAAGGTCTAGTTGAAGAGGGGGTTTCGGGCGGGTTTCGGTTGTCTTAGACGGTTTTCGTTGGAAGACAACATTTTCTGTACTCACGACACGATGAATTTATCTGTATTACATAGTATGAGATAGGTTCTGAGAGACATTGGAATAAATATTTCAAATCTAAATCTTGGTGCATGACAGTGGATTGAATCGTACACCTTATAAAAAAAGCTTAATGTTTAAAAAGTCTCAACTCTTCTCTATCGCGAAACGAACAAAATGTGTCTTTATTTCCCGTAATTGAGCAGCCAGTGGGTGGACAATAAGGTGGCCATTGTGGTGTTTAAAAGTAAAAAACATAATATTCAAGAGGATAAAAATTTTAAGGGTCTGGTTCACTTTGTATTTATTTAGGACTGACTAGATTCAAACAGTTAAACATTTTTTAATTCTGATTTACTTCATATTCAAGTGATTCAAGTCTGATTAACTTCATATTCAAGTGATTCAGTATTTATTTATTTATTTATTTTCGCAATCAATTATTGAAACTATTATTGCTATTTGAGAAGTAAAACAAATGATACTCACTATTTTTTTTTTACTTGTAAAATTTGTTTTATTCTTTCAATGTTAAAAACTAATTACAAAATAATTAATCAAACTTCGTCGACTTTGCATGAAAGAGAACTACTTCACTTGCAGAGGATCATTCTATAAACAATTAAAAAGGAGCCCCTATGGGAAATCCTCTATCCCCATTCCTCTGTGAACTCTTTATGGCGAATTTGGAGACAATCCTAAAAGCGAAAGGATTACTCCCAACTCGTTGGTGGAGATACGTCGACGACATCTTCGCCGTAGTGAAAAAGACGATCTCTCCCTTATTCTTCAAGAAATCAACAATTTCCACAAAGACATTAAGTTCACCCATGAAATAGAAAAGGATGGAAAACTTGCATTCCTCGACCTTCTAGTAAAGAGGAGAATTATTGTCGCCATCTCCTTTAGAGTTTGAAATCTCTTTAGAAAACCCACAAACACCCAAAGAGTCATCCCATACACTTCAGACCACTCTTTCAGCACAAAATGGCCACTTTCCACCACATGATCCACCGGATGTTGACCCTTCTTCTCAATAAAACTGGAAAAGCCAAAGAATTAGCATATATCTTCGAAACTGCCAGACTCAATGGGTACGAAAAGAGGACAATTCAAGGATCATCAACAAAAAGGAAAAACATCTTCATAGGAAATCACTAACAACCCTCTCAGACTCACCTGAACCCCTAAAACGTGTATCCGTCCCCTTCGATAAAGACATTACACAAAAAGCTTAAACCACGACTTAGGGCATTTGGCTTAGACTTAGTATTTTCTAGTAGGCACAACCAATTAGCATCGATGTTAGGCTCCATCAAAGATTCAGTAGACACATTAGGCATTGCAGGTATACAGAATCAAGTGTAAACAATGCAGCAAAATATATGTAGGTCAAACAAAAGAGAACCTTGGCAACAAGGTTCAAGGAGCATCTAGCGGAGGTGACTAAGGCTGTCAAACAGAACGAGAAAGGAATTTCACATAACATTAACGAATGACATCACAATATTACGGACTACATCTACACCCTGGAAATTAGACGTCACAGAAAGCTTAGAAATTAACAAACAACAGAACACAAATCTACTATACAAAGACCAAGGCAACGGTTACACATTGCTCTTCAACTTACTACCCACACTACATCAAACTCGACGAAGCGGAGCACCCGCTGCTACACAATAAGTATGTTAGGTATAGATGAGAAGGAAGCGAGGTAGATATTAAGTACACTTGTTTTTGACTCCGGATAGGTATAAACAAACTAATAATAAGATAGGTATAAAAAACATAATGATAGGTTAACGATTTGTATTTAGAAAATATATACGGCAGGTGGCGAAGGTTTTCATTCAGTCAAGTTATTAGTACGAGACACTGAAGAAGTCTGCACATTGTAGACGAAATACGCGTATCTGTCGAAGATAAGCAAAGGTAGTTGGAATTAAATGGAGATTACTAATTTTTCTTCCAAATTATAGTTACAAGTATTCCACTAAACAGCTCATACCCTCTAGGATTTAAAAACAAATAATGCTGCTGTGAGACAGCTTGAGGTTCACTCATGAACCATGTTGATGTTTTTCACATGACTTTTGCGAAAGCTTTATTCATTCGGATTTTCTGTCACACGAGCATTCCATTCTACTGAGACAAACGCAAGAGTTCGATCAGTATCAAACCAAGTTGATGAAATTTTCAAAAGCGGCCGTAAGCCGTTTTATAATTCTTTCGATGATCAAAAATATGTTAGACAGTAAAGTCTAACGAGATTCTGCGAAATTTATTATGTCGATCTAGGTGTTGGTTATATTCATAGAAATGATTGGCGATAATTATATATATATTATATCATTGACCTTTAATGGTGTGTACAATTAAATTGATTCCAAAATCAAACCCATCCATTAAAACCCCCTGACACTCATTTTTTTGGTATGTACGTCTGGATAATATTAATAAACATTTTTGGTTGAAACAAAAAAACTGGTTAAAAATGTATTCCCTAAAATTTTTGGTATGAACCCAATGAGTTTCCTAATGTGCACGAGTTCCACTATGCTGATATGATAGTTTATTGTATAAGATGACAGATGGGTAGATGATACAGAGAGAAATGATGTACGGAACCGGATTTTATAAAAGATAATAATTAAAAATTAACTAAAACATTAAGTTTAGTGAATGTTACATTATCATGAATCATCATCTAAATCTTTTCTATGTAATATCCATTATTTCTTATTAATTATGGCATTCATTCCTTGATGGACCTTCGAATTGTGTTCAATCTGTTTGTAAGATTTGTGCATAACAACTAATTTTTCAATACGACCAAGCCCCTTGAGCTAAGTGCTTTTAACATACCCTTTGATACTCTGCTGCTCTCTCAGTCATTCATTACTGAACTTATAAAAGATTTCTATCAGGTTCAGTGAATCCCTTCTGGAAATTGAAAATGACCGAGGAACTGGGCAATGAACTCTAAAAGCTCATGCATTCAAAATCACATCAGCCTTGTAGGCACTGCTTGAATGAACTAACGAAAAGTCTCTCCTGTACAGAATCGAGTTTACACATTCAAAAGCTCTCACATAGAGTGAATGTGACTGGCACACTGAAGTTATTTCCTACAAATTTCATCAATTGAAGATGACAAATATCGCACCACTGATTGCAAGTAGTTTCGAGTGAGCTGGATGAGTAGTCACCAAGATACATGCGTGCTGGCAAACCAACTTCCTTTCAAGCTTTTCGTTAACGAACGACCAAAACCGTTTCGGATTCTGTTTAAGTTCAGTTTGCTTCCGCTGGACATGGCGCAAACAGAGGTTATGACTGTAGCTTCTGTACCGATTGCTAGCGATATTCAAATCACGCTTACATTGTTTATCGTGTTTACGTTTGTATTTTCTCAAAACCGCAGCACCGCACACACAAGCGAAGACGAGGATTCGACCAGGAAGGTTTCTGGTGTACTTTTAGCTTAGGATCGTATTGACGAAAGAGCGACAAGAGAGCCTGGTTAAAAGACTACAACTTCATTCACATCACCATTTTCCAAAAACGATCAAACTCTCTTCCATAAGGGACGTCGGTGAATCTCATTAGTGGCGGAGATTTGATATTGACATGTATAGGAGGATAAAAAGAATCGGTATCCACTAAGGCTTTAAGTGCTTGAGAGACGTCACACTGACTAATCGCATTACTGCCAACAAAAATCAGGTTCAAAGTTTTGTTCAAAGAGTTCGTCACATAGTTCATCTGCTTCAAATATTGCCATTCCATCGATGAGCTCGATAACAGTTTTGTGGTTAAACTCTGAGCAGTTAATACACCGATTAACATCAATCGCTTCTCTTTGGACCTTGCAGTTGGTCCCAATCAATTAAAACATACTTCAATTTCATCAGAAAATCAAAAGAATACGCATGAACCTCAAAAACCATGGCTTTCAGTATTTTTTTTATAATACCGTCTATTTTGAACATCACAGACTCGGGAATTTTATTCTGCCGCCTAAGTTTGTCAATGAGGTCTGTTTCAGTTAAAATCTTCTGAGATGCCTAATAACTTTCACGCGTGGTTTTAAAACCCTTCTGTAGCTTTATGGCAGCATAATTAATCATCAATTAAAGAGAGATTTGAGCAATAAAAAATGAAAAAAGTGCCACTAAATTATTACGGCCTGTGCCAACAAATAACGTGTGATCAGCATCAAAAAATTAGGAGCGAGCAATAAAAGATGAAAAAGATCTTCGGATAATCTGGTTGCGACCGGTAGGCCCGTCAAATAAAGCAACAGCCAGTAGTATGTGCAATTAAATATGGCAGTATTTCCGCCAAATTATGTAACTTGAGCTACTCAAACTGTTCGCATATGTCGTCTTAATTTCGTCAGATTTTTCCCATAAAAACAGTAAAAAATGAGCAATGGATATTATTTATCCATTGCTCATTTTACTGTTTTTATGGGAAAATCCAACAAAATTAAAAGACATATGCGAATAGTTTAGTGCTCAAATTACATAATTTGGCGGAAATACTGCCATATTTAATTGCACATATACTAATAGCTGTTGCTTTATTTGATAGATTTTACCGGTCACAATTAGATTATCCGAAGATCTTTTCTCATCTTTTATTGCTCATTCCTAACTTTTTAATGCTGATCACACATTATTTGTTGGCACAGGCCTTAATAATTTAGTGGCACTTTTTTCATTTTTTGGTGCTTTTTCTGAATTACTAAGTGCAGGTAAATATTTTAGCCGTAGTTTTATATCATACCTGTTGTCCATGCCCCGTTGTCACGTGAGTGTATACCTCGTACAGCAAACGAACTAAGGTCCAACTTCTCGCGGATGTCTTGTTTGGTCATATCGGCAGTCTGCTACCCTTTGGTCTGAACAGCACAGTTTGTTCGAGTCGTTTCACTTTGCTCGACTTGGGCATCGGAGACAAGCTGAGAGGTTGTTTGTCAACAATGGGTGTTTTTGCACTCGCAGAAGTTACTCGTATTTTTTCCGATCCTGAAGGCTACCTTCACACTGTTATATTGCTCGGTTACAGTGTTAACGTTCTGAGTGTCTCCTTGCGCTTGCCGCCTATGACTAAAATATTTACCTGCACTTAGTAATTCAGAAGCACCAAAAAATGAAAAAAGTGCCACTAAATTATTAAGGCCTGTGCCAACAAATAATGTGTGATCAGCATTAAAAAATTAGGAATGAGCAATAAAGTGAGAAAGATCTTCGGATAATCTAATTGTGACCGGTAAATCTATCAAATAAAGCAACAGCTATTAGTATATGCTATTAAATGTGGCAGTATTTCCGCCAAATTATAATTTGAGCACTAAACTATTCGCATATGTCTTTATTTTGTTGATTTTCCCATAAAAACAGTAAAATGAGCAATGGATAAATAAATATCCATTGCTCATTTTACTGTTTTTATGGAAAATCCAACAAAATTAAAAGACATATGCGAATAATTTAGTGCTCAAATTATAATTTGGCGGAAATACTGCTATATTTAATTGCACTATACTAATAGCTGTTTATTATAGTTTACCGGTCCCAATCGAATCGAAGCCTATCCATCGCATTGCTCATTCCTAGTACAATGCTGATCCACATTATTGTTGGCCAGGTTCAATAATTTAATGGCACTTTTTCATTTTGTGCTTCAAATCTCTCTTTTAATTGATGATTAATCTGCTGCCGCCGCCTATTGCGTTACCAGAGCTGGAGTGCATAACACTAGCGTAAGTCGTCGCGTTACGTGAAGCGTGGGCGGAAGAGTTCAAACCTGCTACTAACATTGCATTAATAATCACATCTTTGATAACAGGAGGACACTGTGGCCGAAAACAGTTCTGAAACTCGTCAAGTTGATACTTAACAGCCTTTTTCGTTCGACTTTCTGCAGCACATATACATTCGTACATCTTGGAAACTTTACCACTATCGTTGCACTTATACATTATTTAAATTGAGTTGTTTTTTACGGCACCCAAAACACATGTATTTGAAAGCAAAATTCTCCTTCATAGCTGTTGCGCCAACGGGGCTTAGATCGGAACATGTAAATTGTTTTTGAAAGTTGTAAATTTCATTGTTCTAGAATCAACGAGAAGACAACTTTGCTGGAAAATTTGAAACAATAAAGTAACAGCAAAATAATTGATTATAAGGACACCTTAAGCTACGTAGAAAAAACTGCTCTAATTCGGTCACATCAACAGCTACAGAAAAAGTATACCTTCAAAGTTGCTTGAAATTATTTATTCTACAACTTTTCTGTATGCCTTCATTTCTGCAAATGAAAAAGTGATTTCTCTGAAAAAAGAACCACCCTAGTTTTCATTCCACCAGAAGACGTGCCTCGTTATTAAAAACAACTTTGTAGAAGACAATTTTGCTCCAAAACTTCAAACTTAGGCTGAAAATGTATCTTTCCCGCTAAATTTGCATTCTGAACCACTGTGCACTGGCATCAGTGCCTAACTTCGGTTGCTAAGGTGGCAAACAGTAATCGCAGCAATCGCTTACCAAATGCAGCGATAAGGAAAATATTTATTAAGTGATCTTCAAAGAAAACAGAAGTAAATCATAATGTGCTTCTTCATTAAGGACATCACAACCCGTAAGCTCTCGAAGAATATTGAAGCTTTGAAATCTGTTGTATTTTATTTATTTTTTTCGGGCGTGAATATGAAAAAATTATTTACACATTTTGCCTGAAAGGGTTCATGATGGTTGCGCAAGCTGAAACAGAGCTCATGACGCGATTCAAATGTTGCAAGTTCGTTAAACATCAGCCAGTCTGATGAAGTGCGAGCAGTTCAGCGCCAGAGGCAAACCGGAATTCATGTAACCAGAGTTCGATCGGGGCGGCCTGCCGCTGGAAAATGAAATGCTCGTGCATTCAGGAAACATCCACTTTTGAAGAAAAGACAAACAGCTCGGAAATCGGAAAAGGAATAGGATCTCCACCGAAAAGCGATCAGCCGTAATCACATTACATGAGATAAGTTTATCGACGAGAAAGATAGCAGCTTGGCTTAAATTGAGCCTGAACTCTGTTTTTAAATTGTCAGAATGTTTCGAATCGACAAAGGTTTATTTTTGATCGGGAAGTGTAAAATGGAAGCGGGTTGAGCACAACAAGCAAACGCAAACCTTTCAAATGGCTGCAACAGGACAGTCCATGCGTCAAATTGCCTCTCTAATGATGCTCAACGTCTCCAGTGTCAAGAATCATTCGTCACCAAACCGTTGGAGGAAAATCTTCAGCCCATCTAGGCAGACCACGGGCAAGATCTGACGACCTCCGAACAACGAGGAGCGTTTCGAGCAGGAAACGATTCAAGGAAAATCGTTCTTATAAGAATCGTGTCCAGTGAGGACGGCCTCGGATTACAACTAAAAGGGAGGACAAGTTCTAAGCCAAAGAGAGAGAACGCATACCGTCCTGGACATTCGCGAAGAGTTGAATGCTGTAAGAAGTTCTCCTCTAGATAGACGGAATTCTTAAAAAAAGATGACTACTGACGCATACTTAAGCAAAACGCAATTCCAAATGGATTGCGATAAAATGGTGAAGGTTTGTCCTTCAATAGGAGCAGTCCTGATAAAAGTCATGCTCGTTATGTTCAAAAGCGTGGATTTTCAGGCAACATAACATTGACTATCCGTCACTTCCATGCGAAAATCAAATGATAATTCGTGACAACAAAAGTAACGAACCTTCGATTTACAAAATGCTTTGATATTAATCTATGTAAATAAAAAGGTTAATTTTCAATTCGGAATGTCAGAAGTAAAACTCAATAAACCATAATGAATATCAACTACCAGTCGGGATCGGAAAATATGCAAGGGCACCCCAGTCCACGGTAATCTAGCTTAACAGTGCTAGCATCTATTCTTATCATAAGAATCTTATGGAACGATGATGACTGCCCTGGTTGTTCGATGTTCGTATTGGGATTCAAAAATTCTTAATAATAAAAAAAAATCATGACAGGAGATAATATTCAGATTTCGGCTAGTGAAATTTATGATCACCGATTGACAATCAAAACAACAGTGACTGCAGATTTTTGACTTGCACTTAGAGCCAACTTTATTAATTGCAGCAAACTAAATTCAGTTGGCATAGAAGTGACAGCGGTAATCATGAGAATCGTGAAAATTAACATCATCATTACACTGGGATAAAATAATTTTCACTTCTCTCGGACATTTTTGTGAAATCCAAGGCACTGATCAGGACAATGACCCGAAGTACTCGGCTGAACTGTGCCGAGGGTTCGTTCAAGACTTGGACCAAAACTGAACGTTATCTGACATGATTTGGACCGGAACACGAAAAAATGCGTCCCCAGAAACATAAACACTTGTGGAAGTGCCTACAAATAGCTTGGAAGGAAATCACGATTCATTGCGGAAACTCAATGAACGAACGCCGAAAATGTGTCGAAGACTAGAACTTTCCATCTTATCAGAATCACGAGATATAATAAGTTGAAAATGCTCAATTTTTCATACTCGCTAGCGCCACGTAGCGATGAAATTTCAAACAAAACAAACCTTTCGAATGCCGTTGACCTTCTGAAAAACTGTGCCGAAGACTAAAACTTTCCATCTTATAAGAATCACGAGATAGATCAAGTTTAAAATGCTCAATTTTCCGCACCTTTGCATATATTAAGGGTCTCGAGATATAGCATCATGAATGTACCTGAATTAAGTTGATGCTAAACTTTTTAGGGGGTTATGCAATATTCAACTGAGTGTTGCAATACTTTTTCAAGCGAGTCCGTACTTATGATTGCCAGTCATTGAATGGTAGTGTATATAATATTCTATTACGTAGGTACATTACATACATTCATTTAAAGGGGGAATACAGGGTGCCAGACAAATGGTAGGCTGTATGAGGGATTTGTGGTTATCTGGCCCAAGTCATGGATAACATGTATGCCTTCCTTGATGGAAATCATCAGATTGAGATAAGAGAAGGTCCTTTTGTCTTCCGACAGTCTGACCGAGACGAAAATCCTAATGTGTTCTGCTTACTGTTAATTTTCTGTAATAAGAGCGCTTCGTTGGATGGAGATGCTCTATCTTTTCCGGGAGTCTCATGTAAGTGCTTCTGCTTCGGTCCCACCCCCCTGTTTTTGGCTCTTCATACAACGGGATAGTGAGGATTACAGGAATGTACAGTTTGATCTTGCCATTAGGAGGAACGGTACGCCATGGCAAGTCTTGCACTGGTGGTTGCTTCCTATCACATCACATCACATCACGTGACATCCTAACATTTCAACCCATACCGCACCGGCCCAACGCTCTGACCACGGACCACCACAACAACCCCACCCTCTAAGAATCGACCTTACGTTTGCATGAAAAAGGCCACGACAAGGACATACGAATACAGAATTCCACGACCAGAATAATACAGCTTCAAACCAGTTCATCTACTATTTATTACGCAGATCATTTTTAAACGGGACTTACAATCCCAACATTTAGGAGAGGCCCGTCAGACCCCTGTTTCCGTCATTTTTGCTTCATTAGAGACGAACCAGCCACTGTACAGTGGTCCAGAATGTAATTTAGCTGGATTTTCAGCTTATGTTTGAAGCTTTGAAGCAAAATTGTCTTCCACAAAGCTGTTTCTAATCAAAGGCGCTTCTTTGATGTGAATGAAACTAGAATTGGTCCTTACTTTCAGAGAAATCGAAAGGCTTATTTTTTATTGCCAGAAATAAAGGCATACATTATACGTAAAAGTTGTAGAATAATTTATTTCAAGCAGTTTCTGTACCTTTTGATGTGACCAAATTAGAGCATTTTTTCTTGTGTAGCTTAGGGTGTCCTTATAAAAATCATTTATTCTGCTGTAACTTTTTTATTTCAAATTTTACAAATTTTGCCTTCGCATCACATTCTTGAACAATACAAGTTTCAACTGTTTGTGTGCTGAAATTGTCTTTATCGTATGTCAAACAAAAGTTATTATAGTTTTTGTAAACAAAATAGGCTCATTGTTGGTTTTTCTAGTTGGCGCAAACTAAAACATATTGAAAGCGATTGAAAGGATTTTTATAATTGCATATCATGTCTGAAAACTAGAGATATCTTTTTATTTTAATTGAGTGAATTACATTTGAAAAGGGTATAATTTTATAAGAAAAATCATATCCTACTCGCTAATGGTAGTAGACATCGGCAAAATTTATGCGTCAAAACTTGCATCTTTTCAAGTTATACAAATCATCTGAATCAACGTTGTTGAAAAATTTGATATATAAAAGTTAGAGCAGAAAACAGTTTTTTTCTGTAGGGAAAATTAACTGATTTTTATAGGGACTCCCTAAGCTACGCCAGAAAAAATGATCTTATGTGGTCATATCAAGCAGGTACAGAAAATTTAACAATAAAATTTGTGAATAATTTATTCTACAACTTTGCGAATAATGTTTGCCTCTATTTCTGAAAATAAAAAAGTAAGATTATTGATTTCTTTGAAAATAAGGACCACCCTAGTTTTAATTCACCAAAGAAGCGTCTTGTTATTAGAAACAGTTTTGTGGAAGAAATGTCTTTGCTCCAGCTTCAAACTTAGGCTGAAAATGTATCTTTCCAGCTAAATTCGCATTCTGGACCACTGTGCACTGGCTGAAAATCTCTTCATAAAAAAATAGACGAAAATATTACCGATTTTAAAAGTTGTAACAATGACAATTCACGTTGTTGAAGGAGTTATCTGGGTCATGAGAAACTTGTGTATAGTTCATCAAACTGAGTCTAATCTAATGTGTGAAGTTCACCATTTTTCTGACGCTAACATTTAATGAACACATTGGTTTGGAAATGCAACTCTGTAACGCGTTTCTTTCCATTATTTCTCAGCTATTCATCCCCTCTTTCATGGCACACCAAACAACATTGTTAAAACATGCTCGATTAAGATTACAAGTTCCGCTTTATTCATGTAGCTCCTCACCAATTACACCCAGAAAATCTACGGCACGATTCACCTATGTCGCCACTGTTAATATCCGCCACCGACAAAGCAAAGGGCTTAAGATGTATCACATCACTTCGAATATGTAATCGGATCATTAGCCCCTTGCCCGTGCACCAGCTAATCAACGACGCGACGACGTGGGTACTTGGCAACAATGTTGAAACGAAAAGCTACACTTGACGAGCCGCACTGCTCGTCATCTTGGTTGGCACGCAAATTCTTCAATGAGCGAATCCACCTGTTCAATCTTCGTCGAGCTTGCGGGGGATGTCGTTGCAATTTACGACCTGTCTGTGCCTGTGTCAGCCGACGAAATCGTCGTTTTCATCTGATCCAAATTAAACAACTCTGAGGCACGAGAAAATTCAATTATTCAAAAACATATTTATCATCACTACCAAGCGTTTTGTGCGATTAAGACATGGTCTAGATGGAGTTGCACGCGCTGGTGGCGGAGATATTTGTCGACCTGGCAGCAGTGCCGAACGCACGATTATGAAATCGCTAATTGTGAGACTCGTGCAAGAATGAGAAAAGTGCTTGAGCACTCCCAGTCGTTTCTAATTGATTTAGAGAGCGGGTTTTTTTTGCGCGTACGAGCCAGGCGAAAAATGCAGACTCTCTGGTCTAACTGGCCCCGTTGCGAGGTCCAGCCACGCGATCGACTGAGTACACGTACTAGGTGAGTACATGAGTCCTCGTTTGGGAGGCAGGCGCAGGGTGAAAACAGTGCCCGTTAATTGATCCAATCGACGATGATATACGGCTACGACGCGGGTTATTATGGTAAAGTGAGCGCGCTTCACGAGTTGGGGGCTGGGAGTTGAGTGTCTGTGCACGATTCACTGCAGTTGGGGTAGTTGGGTAATTTGAGGAGTTACACTCTTGAAAATAATGAAAATGGCAGGATCAGAATTCAGGCATTTTATGTGCCAATTGATGCTGATTTAAAGATAATGATCGTCACTTTCCCTCTATCATCAATGTTTAGAAA